>APFE031121080.1:0-11475 GCA_000404065.3 Pinus taeda | reverse complement strand
GACCTCTATCTTGAGGATTTTTCCCTCAAAGAACTTCATGACAAGAGAGGAAAAAACATATGGGTGCGCGTTGGCCAAAAATCATTACCAAATTTAGGTGGCGCGGGTGTTGCTCTAGGACAGACCGCCAATGGGCGCGCCCCCTTTTGAGGATCTGAGTCATTGGCGCGGGTAAGACACTATGTACCCACGCCAATGGAAAAAGGGCACTTTTTAGGGATAATTTGCAAAAGGTGTCTTCAGGGAACATGAAGTACATACTTAGGGCAACACAATGCAAGTGTTTTTAGGTTATGTCACTGGTCACAGGTCCTGAAATGTGTCCTCCAATGTACGAAAACAAGGGTAACAGGGATGGTGACCAACGGTGACAAATTACTGTGTAACAGATGCCCCCTAAAGCATGAGGCCTGAGAGAGAGAGAGGGGTGAGATGCTTTACAAGAACATATATACCTACCGCTGAGAATCTGCATTGAGAGATACAATTGATAGTTCAAATACATGATGTATGTGGCATGGTCGCAGCCATCCATAAGAGAGTACATGATATCTAGATCCATAGTATGGACGCAGCCATCTTGTTAGGATCAATGAATTGACTCAGGTATGGTCGCAGCCATCCAATGAATGACTCATGTATCAAAAATCACACCTGGATTACAACAGACACAATCCAGGGTCTTGCGCTCCACCTTGACCCGAACAAAAGTACAAGTTCAAGCATGTGAACATGTGAGCTGAAGTTGAACATGCATGAACATCGTCTGATTACCAGGCAATGATGAAAGCTGTTAACAGACGCAAGAGGTACCACCAATAATGACAATGGCCCTCAAGGTACTATAGGTACAGTCTAAGGTGTGTGAATAAATGAGCCGATGTCGAACACCCGTAGAGTCATCCGATCGGAGGCCAATGATGAAAACCTCGTGTCAAACACGAAGAACCTGCCATTGAGGCATGCAGGCTCTGAGGTATCGGAAGGGAGTCTCTGGGTCACTTTCCTGGATAATGAGTTGAAGTCGACAGGAAGTGATCTTCGTCGAAGGTGGGCCATAATGTTTCCTACATCATCGACATGAGACGGGAAGAGACAATCTTGTGAATTAAGATTTATGAACTATCAGACAGAGGTTGTTTCTTTCAGAGGTCAACTTCTCTTGAACATATCAGCGGCACGATAGTGGAATTGGCAGTATTTGACATCAATGGATCAGAGGTCATGATGATGAGGCAATGAGCAGATGAGAGGTCAAATAGGATTACCCAAACCCACGGAGGCAAGTGAGAAATGAGACGAGATATCCCCACCCTGACACGAAAACAGAGAAGTGCCATGTTCAAGAGCGACATACTGCCGACATGACAATAATTATGGTTCCCAAAATTTTCTTTTTTCCCCCACCATTTCTGGCGAGTACCCCAATTATTTCTAACAAGCTTGATGGGGATAGCATATGCTTGTGGTGTGTCATTTCGACAAGATCTGATGTCATCAGGTTTTAACGAGTCTGACAAAGGAAGAACTCGACGTCTTTTCATGTTTAGAGAGTTTGAAAAGACAGTAGAAAAGGAAACTCCAGATGTGTCCTTTTTCGTAAAGTTGTGTATTTCGGGCCTGAAAAAGTATAAAATAATGCCCAACAGAACCGCTCGACCATTACGATTGAGGAGTACTTTTTATAAATAGTGATTTCAACCTGAAAAAGTAAAACATGTAACCATTAACGAGTTTGAAATGACAAGAACCTGGTAATCTTTTTATGTTTTAACGGTCAACAAAAGAACTTAAAACGACCGCCCCTTAGTAACGTTTAACGAGCCAAGAGGAAGAACTCGACAATCTTTTCCTCTTTAAAAGGTCAGGAAAAGAGCTGAAAGCAGACCGTAAAGTAACCTTTTCTCATGTTTTACCGAGCTTGAAAAAGTTAAAAAGAAGCTCGTTTGGTTGCATTGAGTTGCACCAAGCCCTGTCATCATACAAAAACAGCGTAAAACCCACTTCGACATGAAAATATCCCAAAAATACTCAAAAATATCATTTCTAATGTATTTTTAGGTCAAAATGATACTATAAATAGTAAAATGGTAAAAAATAAATTTACTTTTCACTTTTTACCTTGTGAGTTCACTATTGGAGAGTTTTTGGTGCAAATTTCAACTGCTGATTGCGAACGATCCAGGAGACCATTCGAGCCGCCGTCTGCAACAGGTAAGAGGCCTCATCCCTAGCTCTATTTTCATTCCATTTTTTAAGTTTTTGATTCATAATTCAGCCCCCTGCAAGGGGATTTGCAAATTCTTAGGGTTGCGCCATTGGCGCGGGTTTCTTGCACGGGACCGCGCCAATGGTGATTTTTCCCTAAAGGGGTCACGCCATTGGCGCGACTGTTTTAAAAACAGTTGCACCAACTGCGCGATCTCAATTTGCCACACATTGGACCGTTAAATTTGCAAATTTGTTTCAATTTATGTTTCATTAATGATCTAATGACTGAAATTTCACCTTTGGTTACAGGGTTTTGTCAAAATGGTTCTAGAATGGAAAGAACGGGAGCATAATGACGTGGATGCCATGGCATTGGAGTATGATGACTGTATGAATGCTCTGAGAGACTGTGGCTTGAAGAAATTCTTCCACACCTCATACCTACGTGCACAACCTGAGCTATTGCACTTCATCGTGGATGCTTGGGATACAGAGGATCAGGTATTTCGCCTGAAAGACCAGACATTGGAGTTATATGTTTCCGATGTCTACTTTATCACTGGATTATCGCAGTGAGGTGCACGGCCTATCTTGACTGGTAGTCGGCCTTCTGGAGAGAAGATAGGGGAGGTGATGGAACGAGTGTGTCCTGGGGCACGGTTTGGAGCAAACAGCAAGAAGGTAGATATTAACACGGTGCTCGACCTGGTGCTACGAGTTATTTTATTCACCATTACCCAGACAGCTAGGGTACAGGCGCACCGCGAGGCCAGCAAAAATCATTTGCTGCTGGCCACTGAGTGTCTCCAGCCTACACTGTTTGATTGGGCCACGACCGTGACAACCAACATTAAATGACAGCTTACCAAGTGTAAGCATGATGGAAACAAACAGTTTGGATATGGATCGATCGTGGTGACTTTCTTCCTGGAGCGACTACCGATCTTCCGGGTACAGGTAGTATAGTGGCAGACCCAGTGTTGTGGGAACCGAGGTTGCATCGATGGGCAGAACTCATGCCCAGAGGAGGAGGGGGCCAGCAGATGTCCTGGAAGCTCGAGTTCTTTATCTGGCTTCGTCACCAGATGATTTTCATTGAGGACTGGCCCTATGCGGGCACGGATTTCACTGGAGATCCCGTTCTCCCTCTGCCTGCCGGAGAGGACTGGGACGAGGAGCTAGGTAAGAATTCTTTGTTTTTTAACATTTTTATGTATTTAAGTTTTTTTTGTTAATACATGCCTATCTCTTACAGCGTCTATATATGTGTACAGATGTTGGTGCAGAGCGACCAGCTGACTTGCCTCACAATGTGCGAAGAGCACAACCTGCCGCGGACCCTCAGATAGAGGGTGAGGATGATCTAGTACAGAACCTTGAGGCGCTTACTCGAGGTATTCCAGATTACGGCAGATTGGTGGACGTGCCTAGAGCGTACCAGAGGCACACGGTGAGAGTATCTACTTGTGTCCATCATCTGTTGAGACGTTTGGTGCGAGTGTTGACATGCTATCATGAGCATCACCGTGATTAGATGCCTAGGTTTCCTTTTTGCATATTATTTGAGGAACACGGTGTCAACAGCTGTATGGGCTTTGGACATGTATTATTTTTTGTAACGCGCGGGGCGCGAACATTTTGACTCACACAACACACACACACACACACACACACACAACACACACAACACCACACACACATATATTATATATATATAAATATACATATGTTTATGGTTATAATGTGTTTTCATGTGCTTGCTTGTATAATGTTTTATTTACAAATTTCGCAAATGTCTATCTAATACATGATTAGCCAATGCATCAGATATGTGGTTTAATTTTCGTGGATATGTGATATGTAATGAATCTCAAAATTCCTCTCTCTAACAATCTTACACGTAAATAAAACCTTAGAATATGATGGTCTCTGACGGAATAACGCCTATTGAGCTGGAGGACGACAAGTTGAGAATCCAGGTTTACCACTAATGCCCGAATACCAAGATTAATTGCTTCAGTGAGGAGCTCGATTACGGCACAATATTCGGCGACATTATTCATGGTATGACCCAAATAGACACCTTGAAGATCTATCAGCTCACCATGAGGATCATAGATCACCCATGCTGCAGAGGACAAGTTACGAGTACTGCGACATGCACCATTAGCGAAACCAATATAAGGCGTATTAGATATCTGCACAAGAAGCGAAAGACACAATAAGCGACAATCAAGTCTATTAAACTTTTAACACACATACACAACACACTTGCTAGAGTACATGTATATACAAAATGAAGCGTACTGGCATCACGCATAGTACTTTTTCAAATACAGCCCATTTTGGGGCTGTGCGAGAGGGTTCCCTTCATAATCAATTAGCTCATAGGCCCCTTTTTGTAAAACTTTCTTGACAATGTAAGGGCCTAGCCACATGGATTCGAGCTTTCCTGGTCCTAGTTTATCGTTTGCCTGATCGTATAGCATAACTAAGTCTCCCTCGTTAAAAGAACATGGATGTACAGTCTAGTCAAAACGAGATTTGACTCACTTCTTCTGTGTTTCGATGGCCAAATTGGCTAGGCGACGAGTCTCATCTAGCCGTTCCAGATAAAGGAGATGTTCTTCTAATGGGGTAGTGTTGGGAAGTAGCTCGACAGCTAATTTTAACGAAGGGATTTCACACTCAATTGGAAGGGTAGCCTCTAGTCCATAGACTAGTTTAAATGGAGTGAAACCAGTAGCATCCTTCACAGAAGTTCGGTAAGCCCACAAATCAGGGAACAACATCAAATGCTAGTTAGACTTGTGCATGCCAACGGTACGCTGAAGCATTGTAACCAAAATCTTATTGATCGCTTCAACTTGGCCATTAGACTGAGGGTAGTACAGAGTAGAACTATCGTGCTTTAAGCCTAGTTGGGTTGTTAGTTCCGTCATCATATGATTCCGGAAATGCTTTCTGTGATCAGTGACGATGGCTTGAGGGACACCGAATCGTGAAATAACGTGGTTGAATAAAAATTGCGCCGCTGTGTGATCGTCTTCACTCAGTGTAGGCATCGCCTCGGCCCATTTAGTAAAGTAATTGACGGAAACGATGATAAACCCATGCCCCCTGGCCGAGCGAGGGTTATAGGTGACATAATCAATGCCCCATTTGGCAAAAGGGCCGACGGTAACAACAGGGTGTAAAGGAGCAGGGGGTGCTCGCATCTTCCACTGGAATATTTGGCACTCGTGATAGGAACGGACTGCAAGAATGCAATCCTTGAAGATAGAGGGCCAAAAGTAGCCAGCACGGAGGATCTTTTGGGCAGTTGCGTAACTGGACATGTGACCACCACAAGAACCTGAGTGGCAGTCATTCAAGACTCTCTCAGCTTCCTCGTGAGTAAGACAACGACGGAGAACAGAGTCGGCGCCGAGGCGATATAAGGTATCCCCAATGATACGATATGGTTGAGATTGATGACGAATCCTTCGCCGAGCGTCTTTGGAAGTGCCCAGGTGAAAGGAGGATGTTTGCAAATATATAAGTATGTCACCGTACCAGGGGTCGAGGGTGCTGATGAGAAACAAAGTCTCATCCGGAATTTGATCTTCGGTATGAGAGGGCGAAGAAGAAGATGGCAAAGAGCAAATTAACTCAGCAAAAACAAGCGATTTCTTGGACTTGGCGGTAGTGAACTCCAAGTCAAACTCTTCGAGGATGACAATCCACTTTGAGTACTTGCCCCCCAGCAATTGGCGAGACAAGATATACGTCATGGGGTTGCAATCGGAAATCACTGTAGTAGTGTGCAGCAGAATATAATGACGAAAACGTTGGACAGCGCAAACGGCGGCTAACACCAACTTCTCGACATGTGCATATCGAGTTTCCGTATCTAAGAGGCTTCTATTGAGATAATAAATAACATGCTCAGTGTCATTGTCATTGGTTTGAACAAGAACCATGCCGATAGTGGTGTCGGCGGCAGCTAAATACAGGGTGTAGTCACGATGATAGTTTGGAGGGCGAAGCAATGGAGTAGAAACAAGGAGACCCTTGAGTCGCTCAAAAGATTCTTGAGCCACAGTATCCCAATGAAAAGGGACATCCTTTTAAGTAATCGTGTAAAACCTTTAGCCACCTCGGCATAATTTGGAACGAAACGACGTAAAAAATTCGCTTTTCCTTGCAAGCTCTGCAATTGTTGTAAGGTAGCAGGGGGAGGGAGATTCACTATGGCTTTGACTTTGAGGGGATCCAGTTGGATGCCCTCGTGGGAGACGAAAAATCCTAGAAGTCCACCCGATTCTATGCAGAAGACACACTTGTGAGGATTAAGCCTGATTCAGTAGTGTCGACAGCGAAGAAATATCTCGCGAAGGTGAGTAGGGTGGTCCTAACGCTTGGCTGAATGAGCTGGAAGGTCATCAAGGTATGGCTATACAATGTGTCGTATGTCATGAAAAGCGTAGGACATTGCATGTTGGAAGGTAGCGCCGACATTTTTGAGACCGAAAGGGAGCTTCTTATAAGAAAAAGTACCCCATGGACAGATGAAAGCGGTCTTGTGTTGATTAGCGGGAGCAATATAGATCTGGTTGTAACCAGAAAAACCATCCATAAAAGAATACATCTCGCTTCCTGCACACTCGTCAATAATATGATCAATAAAAGGTGTGGGGAAATTATCTTTAGGACAGGCCTGATTAATATCACGATAATCGACACAAACGCAAATAGTTCCCTGTTTCTTAGTGACAGGTACAATATTAGAAACTCAATCTGTGAGTGGGATAGGATAAATAAATCCAGCTTTAAGAAGCTTTTCTACTTCGGCCTTGATCGCTGCAGCCTTTCGGGGGTGTACTGGACGTAAACGTTGACGAACAGGCTTAGCACCTGGGTACGTGATGATTTCATGCACCACTATGCTAGGATCAATGCCGGGCATTTCTTCATAGGACCAAGCAAAAACATCACGAAATTCATGAAAAAGGTTCGAATAAAGTTGAATCTCCTCTGGAGTACAAGTGACTCCAAGATGAATGTGTTCGACGATCCCTAGTTTGATAGAGATGTCGATGGGCTGGGTTTGCGTAATGTTTGCCATATTACCTTCAAAAGAGGTTTGGTAAACTTGAACAGGTGATTGAAGGAATTGAAATGGAAAACAAGGAGCAAACCATTGAATAGGAGTCGGCATATCCTGAGGGACAGAGAGCAACGAGGAACGATGGTGGGTATCGTGCCAAGGAGGTTCCTCGAGAGACATAGTCTCAATAATAGCTTCGTCGAAAGAAAATGTTTCTTTGAAAGGATCCGAAGAAGTTTGGTCTACAAGCCCTAAGGATGGAGCGAACGTGTGGAAAATCTTGCTTGAAAGAGCAAGTTCAGAAGAAGGAGCCGATGCAGCTACGATTTCGACATAGTTGAGTTCGGCAGGACTCAATGGCATCTGGTCGCCCCAAGAATCTACTTGGTCAATGGGAGGAACGATCCATGGATCTAGACAAGTAGAAATCATATTGATGGAAGCGACATTCGGAGGTGGGGCTGGAAAAACACCCATAAGGGCGGGGTCTTTGAAAAGCCTGTGACCTAAACTTTCAATTGATTTGGAGGTATGCTCCACAAAAGGGATAGTTCCTTCCGAAGAGGAAGCGAAGAATGATAGCTGGTCAACCGTAATAATCTTCCCTTGGTGAGGGAAACAAATGATACGAAAGTAAGATGAAGCAACAACTTGCATTGCATAAATCCAGCTGCGTTCGAGAAGGAGGTTGTAGGTTAGAGTAGCATCAACGACTTCAACTTCCATCTTGAACGTTTTCCCTTCCAAAGAGATGGGTAAATGTGGGAGGATACCATAAGGACGAGATGCTCTTCCATCAAAAGCTTCCAAGGTTGTGGGAGACTGACTCAACGTCGGAGAACCAATAGCTTTCCAACAGGCAACAGACATGATGCAAGTTGAAGCACCTTCATCAATGACTATACGATGGATAGTTTTCTTATCAATAACAACCTGTATAAGGAAGGAAATTTGGGGAGGCACTCTCTGTGTATGGCGGTCTAAGTCAAACGTAATTAAATCCGAGTCAGCCGGGTCTATGCCACCGATAGTGGATAGAAAGGACTTCCTCTGAGAGGGGCAGCTCTGGAGAACTTCTAAAGCAGACATAGCCGATGGAGTCTGGGCTAAATCCTCAACGATATTGTAGTGCTGAGCAGCACGAGAATTTGGGTTGTAAGAAGATTTCCGGAGTACTCCTTTTGGAGGGGGTCAAAGAGGCGTTTCACTACTAGGTCTCTCGATATGGAGAGGGCTTGAATTGAACGAAGGAGCACTGGGGGGGACTTCAGGCTCCTTCCCGGCAGATGGATAATCCTTTGTTCGAACACTGATATTAACAGGTATTTTACCCACCATGAACACTTGGGAACCGAAGGAAGAGGGAGGTTGAGAGGGGTCAGCGACCATTTGAGTTTATTGTGAAGGAAAGGGTTCTTTAAGCACCGCAGGGACCCCGAGAGCTCCTTTCAACAAACGACTAACTTCAGACCGCCGAGGGTAGTCTTTGGTATAGTGATCCTCATCACAGGTAAGAAAAGGATACTTGGGTTTACGTTTGGCACTTTCCTCAGATTGAGGTTTAGGTGGTTCCTGTTTAGGTTGTTTTGGCTTGTTTTTCGCTTTCTCTTTCTTTTTCACTTTCAAGGTTTTGTCTATCTTGGTTGACCGAACGACATTAACCTCGGAAGTAGATTTAGAAGTAGTCAATTGGAGCATTTGATTTATGCTTCCCAGGATTCGCGGAATTTTTCTCAGAGGATGAACTAACAGACCCAATAATGCCGTCAACAGTAGGTGTTGGTGGAGCTTTGGATGTTCCTGGTCTAGGGGCATCAGGAAAATAATCATACAATGTACCTGACTTAGAATAAACTAAGTCAAGGTATTAAGCATGCGCAATAGCTTGCTCTTCAGTAACACACGCTCCCATAGCAATGTCCCGAGCTATTGGAGGGACGAACGAAGTCGTGAACCAATCCGTGAGAAGCTGGTCGGGAATCCAAAATTTAATCATACGTCTACGTCGTCTCCATTCGTGGATGTGATCAGAGATGTGCGTAGCAGTTGTTTGTCTTAAGGACGTAAGGAGGTGTGTGCCCATTTCATAACGAATGGGCAACTGAAAATGAGTAAGGAATGCCATAGCCAACGAATTGAAATCCTGAAAAGATCCGCGATTAAGCTCAATATACCACTTAGCGGCAGATCCAGTGAGAGTCCTTTGAAAAAGGCGAAGCCGAATCGAATCATCAAGCCATGAATTGGATGAACACCATAGATGATAGGTCATGGCATGAGCTTGTGGATCTTCATTAGCTTTACCATCGAATTTTGGACAGTCACCAGGAATTTTGGTGGGAACTGGAGGCCAATAAGGATTATGAAGAATAGGATCATTAGTCAGTTTGGACACATCCAGTAATTCTAAAGTTGCTAAGAATGGTAACTGAGGATTAAAAGACATCTGGGGCTACTGGTAGGATGGAGCACCCGGGTTCCAACCAGGCGGTGGTTGCCCCCATGGGATTTTCCATGATGCATTTGGTCCCATGGTGTGCTGGCCATAGGGATTTGTGTTTTTCCCCCCAGCGTATGGATTACCAAATGATGCTGCAGAAGTAGCATATGGTTGTTGATAATTTTGGTAAGGAGCAAACAAAGGTTTCCCTTGAGGTTGTTGATAATCGTAGTGTGGTGGGACCCCAAATTGAGTTTGAGACCTAGGCTGAGTTTGATAAAATGTTTGAGATTGACCTCCAGCCTGCATTTGAGAAACAGATGGATTTTGGGATCCTACTTGGGTCCAAGTGCCGGGTTGAGCAGCGCCAGTAGACGGATAACCTTGGGCTATCTGAGCAGAAGGATAACCTTGCTGGTATTGAGGTTGAGCTACCTGCTGATACTGAGGTTGACCTACCTGCTCATACTGAGGTTGACCTACCTGCTGATACTGAGGTTGCTGTTGTGCAGCAGAGGGTTGTCCTATCATACCAGATGGCTGTGTTTGAGGGTGACCAGTTTGTCCAGAAGATTGAGTATACTAGACAGTTGGTTGACCAATTGTTTGGGTAGCTTGGCCGGAAACTTGGGTATACTGGACGTTAGGTTGATTTGGGTTAACAAATGATTGACCGGTTTGTCTAGTATGAGAACCTTGCTGGATACCAGGTTGAGCTTGTTGAGTGGAAGGTTGGCCTGGATTACCAGTAGGTTGTGTATGAGGAGTAAAAAAGGGACCACTAGAAGCAAAAGGGTTTCCTTGGAAGGTGTTATCACCTAGAACTGCAGTCACATGTACATAATGTTGTCCAAAAAAAAATTTCATTGTCAAAAATGGGTGTCAAATGGTTGTTGTCCTATGTTTGTTACTTAGGGATCATGTTTTAGAAAGATATTGATGTCAATCATTTTCAAATACCGTTAGTCATCCTCCATCATGATTGTATAAGGCATGTCTTATCTTGTTTACGTCACTGGTCCTTTTCGCATTTCCGCAGCACAGTTCTATTGGTTGATTTTGCAGCGCAATGATGTTTTAGCTTTTTCGCAGCGTGTCAGTAACCAGCCATTTCGTAGCGCATTTTGTTAATTTATAACTATCTGTGCTACGAAATCGTGGATTCGGGGATTTTGCAGCACAGATTCTTGAAATGTCATGTCTGGGGGGATGAGTCATTGTGTCTGTCTGTTTATTGTCAGTTGGCATCCTTTCCAAGCGATTATGAGCCATCATTCCACCAGTAGGTTCATAGCCACGTGCATAAAAATCATTCAAACGGTTTTGTAATGCATGGTAGTGTTATGATGTTTGATAATGATGCATGAACTGACCCGTTTGTATGATAAGACTGTTAAATTGCAAAGGAGCCCGAGTTTCTTCTTTAAAAGAACCTGATTGCAAGTGAGCCTGCGTTCCAAAATTTGAATTTGCCATTTGAGTTGAAGTTGGTGGTGTTTCTCTGTGTGAAAGATTTCAAAGTGAAATGGAGAAAAAGGGGCATCGGTCTGGAAGATGTCAAAGAACAGAACCTGAGGGATTGGATCTTACATTAAGAGATGAAGGTGTAAGAAAAGCTTTTAAGGATGCTGGTTGCTGGAGATTTTGTGAGAAGCTGTAGGGTGGGCATGCTGAGGTAACAAAAGCATTTGCCTTAAATTTTACAGGTTTAAGTTCTAAAGTGTCTATGTTAGAA
>APFE031121077.1:0-14105 GCA_000404065.3 Pinus taeda | reverse complement strand
CCAGTGGAGTCGCCATTTTGTTACACGGGAATAGTGTCCACTTGGATGCTGCTATTCCCACTAAGATGGGTGGCTATCTTAGAAACAAACAATCAAAGTCTACTATTGATTCCTATTATGAAAATAGACAAAAGGAGAACGAAGAGGGCCAACCTGAGTCTTGCGCTCGATTTCCTCTCCTTCTTGATAGAGTTTTGCCACTTCTTCTTTGTTTGCCTAGCTTCAAGGACCTGTGGAATCACAGCAACATACAACTATGCAAGAAACAAGGATCTAAATTCATAAATAATGCAGGATCAGATGTGTTAACCATATACAATCATATATAAACAAGTACACCAGAATATGGAAGGAAACAAGAATAGCTTTATTCAGATAAAAAGTAGCAAGAGGATTACAACCATGAGCAGCTCTGACCCAGCATCATCCTCCAGCTAAGAAGCCCTTCTTTCACTTCAAGCAAAGCAAAATCACCGAACACTGTGAATGTACACCAAAATACCAACAGCACTTCTCTATAAGTTACAAAATTCCAGCCTCTGGATCTCTGTGATGAGGGATCCATATATAGATGATTACAGAGAGGTGAGTCATCTTTTGGGATCTTGATTAGTGTCCTGTCTCTGATATTTCCTGCTTCAACTTGGATAATGAAGATCTCTTACTCATCCCTGGTCGAAAATGGAGTGGCGTGTCAGAGGGGAAGCTTCTGGAAGATTCCATGATCTTCCACCTCGCATTTTGGTCCCTGCCATTTGTCCATTCTCGACCATCGCACCCTACAGAGGATCAAAATAGTATGCATTGCACCCTGTACATTGGGAAGGTGATATGCATCGCACCCTCTGCATGGAGCTTTCAGTATGGTCCAGTTTTGACCATTTATGAGCATTTTTCAGTGGAGAACTTCTGGGAAATGATGTAATCAGTTTACCTTGTTCCTTTAGGTAGTGAAGCAACCCTTTTAGGGACTTAAGAGCCCTCAGTTTATGGACATTTTTTATTGGGGTTGAAGTGCCCAAAAATTTCTATAACATCCATGGACCCATATTGGTCCCATATTTCCCAAAAAAATGTCGTTTAGGGCCTTAAAATGGCTCCCAAAGTTCAGGACCTGAAAAACTACTAAAAATAGTAAATTGTGCTACAATTACGGAAACTAAAAAACTGAAAGAGACAGTTGTGGGGGTCCAAGTGGGATAGGTGGGTGGCCACCAACATCCACCTGGATAATTCCTCCCCCCTGGGAAGCAATGGTCCCCATTGTGTTGAGTTCCTCCATCTGCTGAACTTGGTCCCTCGTGAGTTGTTCTGCAATCTCAGATGTGTCCAGTAATGGTGGGAAGCATGGTCAAGAGTAGTACACATTGAACACTTGGTGCAAGTGAATGAATGGATGAATGTTGTCCTCCAAAGAATTATTTCCCACAGCCTTGGTAATGGTGTAAGGACCATGTCGACGTGGTCAGAGCTTCTGATGGGCTCTTGTAAGGCGTTCTTTCTGCAAATGCAACTAGACTTTGTTGCCCACCTGAAGCTTGTGTGGTACCCCTATGGGTGAGGAGAAGTTGTTGTTGTGTTCTGTCATGACCGTATTCCTTTTCTGTTGCTGCTGCGTGGAGGAACCCTTCGCGAGGGTCATGGATGTGGTGACAATCTTCTCCTTACTTTAGGAGCGAATTAGACAGAAAATGAATTTCCTAGTCTGGGAGATGAGCTTGTTGCCTTTCTTAGCAGTGATAAAAGAGGTGGCAGTAGGTGGGGCTACCTCCGGTATCTTGTATAATGAATTACACAAAGAAATAATGACAGCACGAGGCCTTGACTCATACACAGCATGTCGCCTCCACAAGTATGGTTGGCCTAATAGTACATCACAAACATCCAGAGGTGTAACATCACACAATACCTTATCTATGAAGGGCTTGATGTTGTAGGGAAGGCAGCACTGGTGGCGAACTTTGAGATCTCGTCCTTCATGAAGCCACCCGATATTGTTCAGCCGTGGGTGTGGTGTAGTCGGTAGGCCCAACCACTTCACAACCTCTGCTAAAATGAGGTTATTTTGGCTGCCATTATCGACAATGAATTGTAGCAGTGAACCCTTCACCCACATATATGAGTGGAAAAGACGCTCCCCCTCCTCTAGGTCTTTAGGCTTATTCTTCTGGATCTTGGTGGTGGCAACAGTGACACTGGGCTCCGCATCAATGATCTGCTTCCCTTTGCCATTCCCCTTGTCAGGTTCTGACTCAGGGTTGGAACATGCATCTGATTCTGAAGCCTTCAACTCGGCCACCAGTGACTGCTTGGTCTGACACTCACTTGTGTTATGAGTGGGACGCTTGTGGAACTCACACCACTTTCTTGTGTCCTTCTTCGACTTCATGGTTTCGCTCTTTTCTTGCGGCTTCGACGGGTTGTCTTGGGTCACCCCGTCTTGGCTTTGTCCTTTGGTCTTTAGATTTGCAAATCCAAAGTCTCGCTTCTTCTGTTTGAACTTTTGCTCGATTTTGACAATGTATCAATACGTCGTGCTGAGCGAGGAGATGTTCAGGAACTTCATCTCTTCTTGGATGTATCTGTGTACGCAACTGCGGTATTTGAGTACCAAATGCAGCTCAGAGTCCTTGATACCCAACTTTATGCGAAGGGTATGAAAAATGTTTGTGAACTCCAGCACATCTTGGTCCCTTCCCTACCGCGGTGTGGTCCATTTGATGTATTTGTCCTCATAGCTTTTGACAGGGTAGTACTTCTCCTTCATGGCATCCAAACGAATCCCAAGTGGGTGCAGCTGAAAATAGTGAGCCCGTACTTTCATTCTTCTGCTCGTAGTAGGTTTCCCACCAGTCCTTGACATGGGGGGCTGCTTTGAGAAGAGCGAAACAATCTTTTCCAGACTCGAAAATTCATGAACAGAACAATACCCATCTAGCATATTTAACCATTTTTCTATGGCATCTGCGTCTATTTGACCCTTGAAGATGGGGATTTCAAAATTAAATTGTATCTTAAATGGTGTGGCATTTCCAAAGTAGCTGTTGGAATTCAATGTGTCGCCTTTGGGTAGCCACTGAAGAATCTGGGAAAAGTTGTCCATTATCGCATTCCATTGTCGCTCAAGGGCTTCTTTGAGCAAGATTTTGATAAGATCTCCTACCCCCTCGTCTTTCTTTTCATCCACCATAGGAGGCCGTCGGGATTTTTGAGGCTGGTCTTGTAAAGGTTCGACCAGTTCAAGCCCTAACTCCTTATATCCCAACCTCATTGGGGACATGCAAAGAAAAACAGAGAAAAAGCAGACCACTCTGATACCACTGATCTGAATTTAAACAAGAACACAATAAATTACAGAGATAACCATAAACACAGAGATGCATCAGAAATAATACTTCATTTCATTAATGTAAAATACTGAAATATGCTTACAAACAGCAATGGAAATAAACCAGCTAGGGTGATGGTAGCTTATCTCTGAGAAGAGATGTGGCGGCTACATGCCTATAAAATATGATAGAATGAGGGTCAAAGGCCTATTTATTGTTGAGAAACAATGGAAAAATCCTTAACATCCCAAAACCTAACCCTAGAAGATGAAACGCCAAATTGTGGGCCCCGTTTTGGGTAAGTTGGTACATCAACTTCTCGGGGTCGTAACTTTGGCACCTAATCTTCGTTTGACGTATACAATAGCTTGTTAGAAAGATCTATCTGAGCACTCTAACTTTGGGAAGAGCAATATCAGTCTATGGACCCATGTCGCTCCTAGATTTCCCAAAAAAACGTCATTTAGGGCTTCAAAACGGCTCCGGAAGTTCAGGACCCAGAAAACTGCTAAAAATAGTAAATTGTGCTACAATTAGAGACACTAAAAAACTGAAAGAGACAGTTGTGGGGGTCCAAGAGGGATAGGTGGGTGACCACCAATATCCACCTCGATCAAGTTGCTTGATCCTGCCTTTCCATGTTTGATATTTGCTTCCTCTTGCCTTATTTGCCTTTCTTGATCCAATGCAAAACCTGAGCAAAATATTGCCAACTGATCTTGAGAAGCCTTTTTATCTATGAGGCCTTTATTTTCTACATTTTCCATTATTTTCCTTCAATTTCTTCCTCACATGCAAATTGTGACCTTTAACCTTCCTTTTCTCCTATTTTCCATTATTTTCATAAATAAATGTGCCAAAATGCCATTTTGCCTTTCCAAAGCCTTTGCCATTTCCTTTTCCAATTTCCTTTAGCCATAATAACTAAAATGAACACCCAATAGTATTTTTTTCCCACCATTCAGCTTGGAATATGTGTCCCATCAATTGTGGTCTTATATATTTTTTACATGAGTTTTTAACCAGGGTTTTTACAGAACCCTCCCCTTTGGGCGAACACCTTCCTTGGTGTTCAATTCACCTATAACCAACAAGACTACAGAAAACAAAACATACTTCCCATGCAGCTTTATAACATATCTTGTTGCAGTATTTACAATGAGCGTCTGCTAAAAACATGACAAAAATATCTTTTACTAGAGATTTATAAAACAAATCATTACAGTATTTAAAATACACATTTGCTTCAACCAACAAATAACCATATTGTTTATGGAGCTTTATAAATCAGCTAATACATTATTTACAATGATATACACATATGAACATTTTCTCAACCAGCAAATAAAAAGGATACAATGCATGTATCAATAAACAAGGGAATCCAGAGGATCACATCTCCGCCCTCAAAGTAATACCAGGATTCACCTCCTTCCTAGGAAGTCTAGAATCCATTGCCAGAGTCAAACTGCATCCAATGTTTAGCGTTATAATCGTGTTCCACTTGTCCTCTCAGTGAACAATTACCGGCTCATTTTTCCAGGGCACACTCCCAATGTGCATTTGATTCCATATAGAAACATTAATTAACAAAAAAAATATATCACTAACCTTCTTTTCTCTGTTACACAATCCCTTGGACAATTCGGTCACCCCTTCCATGCAGTCGCTCACCTTCCAAGCTCCCCAACATTCCCTATCCTAGGCGATCCAACACTTCGCAAGGCTTCCTCGCATCAGAAGGTCAACAAGCAAGCATATACCTGCCTCAAACCATCATATTGGTCATAGCATGCTCATGGCCATCAATGGACACTATTGGGTGCTAATGTCCCACAATGGCCCTGCTCCTAAAGTGCTTTACTAGCATACTACTGCATGTTCTAATTCCTTTTGTCATTGCTGCTAATTCTTGTAGTCAATTTCAACCATCCAATCAAGCATTTCCGTGCTTCTTGTACCAAGAACATAGGTCCATTATATTAAAATAAATTGAAATAACTTCAAATCATACCTCATTGGTAGCTCGTCAATAAGGTAGACTTGCAATCTTATTTACTTCCTGTCACAAGTCAAACTAACATCTTTGACCAAATCATCATGTATAAACATATCACATCATGTTAGCTCAAAACACAACTATCATAGATCAACATCATAAATCACATCAAACCATCTTAAATGAGAATCATAGATCACATGTAATCATCATAGACCATAATCATAAATCACATGCATAAGAAAACTGAAAAAAAAAAAATATTGATACTTATCCTTTAATCAACCCTTAGCTTCTAACTTTGTCCTTATTTCGTATGCACACCGGATCAGTTTCCACACTCGAAAAAACCCAATGCCTTCTCCTCAATCATGTGCACATACACATAGTGTGCACCACACACGACATACAACACCATGCAATACATGCACCTACACCTAGCATACAAAACATATACCTACACCTAGTGTAAAACACAACACTATACATATGCCTACATTCGGTGTACACCACCACACAATACATACACCTACACCCGATGTACAATACAATACATATATGTACACAGAGTACAACAAAATGAATACACATGTCAAGATACCATGACTACTCAATGCACATACATAGTACCGCATGCGCGCAACACAACATGTATGACATGCACACAATACCACATGTACATTAGTACCATATGTAAAACATATACACAGTACCACCTGTACACCACACCACCTGCACAACGTGTGCACAACAACACATGTACACAGCACCACCTACATAATGTGTACACAATGCCACATGTACATCGTACCACCTGTACAATGTGTACACAATACCACATGTACATTGTACCACATACACGACATTTACACGACACCACATGTACACAGCATCACGTGCGCGACATGTACACAGCACCACATTCTCACAACACCACATGTACAACATCTACACACCACCATATGCTCACAACACCACTTGTACAATCATGCACACAACACCATATGTACATAGCACCATATGTACAACATGCACACAACACCATATGTACATAGCATTGCATATACAACATGTACATATCACCCTATGTACTCAACACTGCATATCCAACCTGCGCATAGGACCATATGCACACAACACCACATATCCATCATGCACACAGTAAAAAATGTACATAACATCGCATAGCCAACATGTACATAGCACCATCTATACCCAACACTGCATATGCAACGTTTGCACAACATTATATGTACCTCCTTGTACATAACATTGTATAAACAACATTTATACACACTATATATACACCACACCGCATGCACACAACATCACAGATGCAACATGTATAAGATGTACAAATTATGCACAACAGTAGTACACATCAAAAACCACACTGTTTCTACCAAACAACCTTGCTTCTAGTGTCTTATCCATGCTTGTCCCAGCGTGTCGCAGACCACACTGCTTTCATTTTGTTGATGTATCCTTTAGCATTATTTGTCATAGCATAATCACATAATATAAAGTCATAATCAAATGATATTGACCTCATATATTTTTCGAGGCTACTCTTCTGACTTGATTCCCCATATGACCATAAATCTCTTTCATTCCCTTCACCTGCATAAGCAATCATTCCTCCACATAATGATCCCTAACAACCCTATCAGACATTGACATACATGTGTACATATAAACATTAGCATTAAACAATCATGATCCATGATGACCCTATCATACATGGCATACATACACACATACATGTGTATATAAACATCAACATAATCATGATCATAACATAATTTCCATATATCATAAGGTCAATGTTAAGAGAACTCCCTTTATTCATGCACAACGTTGAGAACAACAGTTCCCAAGATAGCCAAGGCATATGTTACCTTAAGCCCATTTACTTTACCTTTCTTGTTACCATTCTCGTCACCGTCCTTTCAGTGTCCATTATCCCAATGGACCAAACCAATGCAATTGGCTATCATATTCTTTCCTTCAACTTCCCTTACTCATGCATTAAGCTTCATTTGGGTCTTACATTACCTATTGGGTTATTCAACTCTCCCTGGGCTCCATTAACTTTCCTCTTTCCCAACCAATTCCCAAGACCCAAAACATAAAAGGAAAGCACAAGAAACAAACAAGAAGAAGACCATGAAAACCAATAACAACACGACGCCACAACAAAGTGGAAATGCCTTGCACCAGTCATAAAAAAAAAAACCCACAATCAAGCTCAAAAAATCACCAAGGACCAAAAGCACAAGACTAAAAATAGACATCATGACTAAAACCCATGGTTCCCACGGAAAGCTCAATGCGAGCCTTTTCCAAGATTCCATGGAAAATTCTTTTCCATGCAATGCCTTCCATCATACTGTCATCAACACATGATGTTAATGCTTAAATACACATGGCAATACATTGGTTACCTTACTGTGTTGTTCCAAACATGTTGCATGCAACTGAACACATCCACGCCATCTCTCAAGGGACTCAAATTCCCTTGATAGATCCACCTGTAACTAGAGACTAACTAATATACCTGTCAAATACAATTTCATGAATATAGCACATATCCACATAATGTCAGACAAGATTAAGGTTAGGAAGACTTCATGTATGGAAAGCACTCATTCATTTGGAATTAGGGTTTCAAAACATAGCCAAAATAATTCTTGCCTAATTCCTTTCTTTTAACTTTTTACCTTGTTGCAATCGAGGCTTACTATGTACTATCACATCACCGAACTATTAGTTATATAAACACATCAAATGTTACCTTGTCATGTTAATACCAAGCATGTTTTCTGCAATTGTTTACACATGTCAACCACATGTTCCAAATATCAAGACAATGATAACTATCAATTTGAAATCAACCTTTACTAAGACTAACAATCATGTCATAATCCATAGTCAACTCATTGTCATTAGACATAAGGCTACCACTGTCACCTATTACACTCAAGTACATATCAACTGTATCAACACATATGTGTTAGTACAATCATCTTAAAAGAAGATCATCGGAACACATACTCATATTCTGCAATTCATCAAACATTCAAACAACTTCCAAACATACCATGTTAAATAAATCAACTAGACGACATAATAGACACCAAACACCAAATAAACGTCATAACAAAACAATCAAGCACAAAATAGATACTGGTTCCACTACTGGTTTTGTTGCTTAAGAAACATGGTATGGATATGAAGCTAATAAGTAGTCTAATCAATAATTAATGGATTCTATTTCCTAATGATAATAGATTTATTGAGTCTTTTTGTTGCTAAGATAGATGGAAGTACTAAAGTCTTCTATTCCCCCTATCTATTCAGTTTAGACATTCTAAAGACATGGGATGCTTGCCAAACTGAACATGGGTTTCTTTTTCATTGATTTTATGGCATGGCTTCGTGCAAGCAGTTAATTTATAGCTTTTGTGCAGGTTGTGGCACGGATGGATGGCTTATGGGGCATCGTTTCTATGAACAAACGACTTCTTTTCTTACGGATCTTGGATTCAAGAGTGGGAGCTGAGCATATTCCCTGTTTAGACTCACTTTTAAGCTCCTCTACTCCTGTTGTGGCCACAACCACCACCCTATCAAAACTTGCCTTGGTAGAAATTTTGAATGGGTCCCCCAAAAGTTGATCTTTCACCTCTCTGAATGATCTGTTTCATCCCAGAGACTTTAACTCGTTACCGAGTCAAATCTTCAATTCCTAATGGCTAAGTCCCCCTTTATAAATATATGTCGCATGATTCATCTATAACCCTTTCTAGCCCTTCTTTCATCTCCGCCATCGGGACTTTTTCAGCCCTCAAAAACCTTCTATCACACCTTTATTTCCATACTCTTTATAATAGGAATGCAATCAGCACCGGACCCGATGGCATTATTAGCCATAATATATATATTTCAGGTCCGGAGCCCCATCGCATATCGCAATCAACAGGGTCTAGGGCTTATATATAAGGCACACCATTATGTACCGGACCTGACGATAACTTTAGACCCGAGTACATAATATTTCAAGTTCGGCCTTATGGTTGGCTGCGATTTTTCCCGTCTATTCCCTTATATTGCGATAATACGTTGAGGTACAGGTTTTCAAAGGGAAGTCTTACATTGTGGACCCACTTGGACTATTAAACGTGGCACATATATATGTCGGGTCTGCTCCCCAATTGAAGTCACAATCGGTGGAACCCGAGGGCCATACATAAGGCGTTTCGCGATATGGCGGACCCGCCGATATTATTAAGCGCATCATATATATTTTCAGGTCTGGAACCTATCGCTAATCACAATTGGAAATCGACGAAAGTGAAGCCCATGAGATATGCGAAGGGGTGATATGGCGGACCCAACGATTATTATACACACGGGTGCATAACATTTAAGTCTGGCCTTATGGTCGGCCGTGGGTTTTCCCATGTATTCCCTTATATTGTGATAATACGTTGAGGTCCTGGTTTTCGAAGGAAATTATTATATGGCCGACCTGAGGGGATTATGAATCGTGACACATAAATATTTTGGGTCCGGCCAATTGTAAGTCACAATCAGCCGAGACCAAAGCTTAAACATAAGGTGCTATCTGATTAGCGAACCCGATAGGGTATAGGTTCCTATCTATATTATTTCAAGTATGGAATTCGGATTCGATTATGTGTTATGCGACGATTTTCAATGTAAATCAAATTAATGCTTGTGGGACTTAGTCAATGCATGAATTAGAAATCAGGGGTCCAGTTCTTTCAAACTTGCTCCTTTTGATGTTATAAACGTTTAATCAAGGCAAGATTTGTGTTTTTAAAGCATTTTTATCATATTTTCATAAGTATAGCTGATGTTGGTTATCTCTGCAGGCAAGGACTAAGAGAAGGCAAGCGAGGTCGAAGAACGGACACATAAGCATCAAGTATGGCTCCAGATAAAAGATGCATGAGCGGATCTGACGAGTTTATATATGCGGATATGTTTTATTTAAAGATTTGGCTTTAGGCGGTGGCGGTCATGTTTCCACGCATTGCCGGTGTATTCCGAAAGCGAAATTGTCCCAGGTTTCATCATGAAGAGATGACACACAATCATCCTCTTCTAATCAGTGTCTATTCATTTCCCCGGGAAATGAAGCGCTCTAGCAGATATGCCTTCTACGTGTCAGCTAATGAGCCCCATAAATGGGTAATTATATGGGCTCATTTTTCCTCCTAACTTAACTTAATCTGCCATTCTCATTAGTTTATTGCATGTTTTTTATTATATTTATGCTAATAGAGTGAGTTGGGTTGGTCATTATGCCTTGAAGTCTAATATGTGCTTAATGCAGATTTTGGGTCAATTTTGGAGACAAAGTCAAAGATTTAATGAACATTTGGCAACAAATATTCGAAGAAGACAAGGGAGAGGATTTATAGGAGTGTGTCCCCCTCATTTATGACTCCCTACTTTGAATTCTCCTTCAAAAAGCACGGAGCACAAGCAGCCACATCAATGCACCAGAGAGGCAGTCGAACAAGTGGAGGATAATTGTTGTCTATCTCAAGTTTTGGGAGCCAACCCTCCCTGATTTTAAGGGAGTTGTTGGGAGCTCTAGTTTATAAGTAGAGAGGCCTAGGGAATCATTAGGTTGTTGGATGTTAGTCAAATTTTCGCACTTTTGTTGCAACTTTGCCCTGCTCCACTTCGAGCTTACTTTTGTAGACAGTTTCATGTAATCTTACTGTTATTTTGATAATGAATATGAGGTTGTTTCTGAGCTAGCACTAAGTTACCTCAGAGGGCTGAAGCTCTTGGGTTAGGGCCCAATCCAAGCAGCCAAGCACCTCTTGTTTTGTATTTATATGTTTTGTTTCATTTTATGAATTCATTGATGTTAGATAGATTTCTTTCTTGGTTAAGGATAGGTTACTTTTGGTGATTTAAAAGGTTGTTTCCATTTCAGTTTGTTGTAGCAGGTTGAACAGTGATAGAAGAAGATACAAAAAGGCCATCAACAGAGCCTTGGCCTCCTTGCTCCCCTTTGGGACCATGAACTGAGGCCAAGACCCTCTTGCTGCCACAAAAAAAACACAGAGGTGTCTTTTCCATAGGATTTCTAGTGTTGCAGTTTGTTTGAAGGTTAATGCTTTTAATGTAGATCTATTTCACCATGTTCATTTCTGTCTTTACAATAAATTTCCTTCCATGTTTTCGTTCCATATAGCATTGTTCAGCATTTACTTTCCTAGATCATAATTTAGACTAGCTTGATGAACAATTATGTTTTTTAGTGTAGCTAGTTTCTTTGCTTGCTTAGTCTCAGTGTTTGATTGTTAGTTCTCTTGCAGTACATCTCTGCTCACAATAAGTCAACCGATCAGCCATCACCATCTCTCTTTGATCCATGTTCCACAGGTTATCTAAAATCCCTCAAAATTCTGCCTTAATTTTCTGCACTTTTCTCATGAACTTTCCTCTCTTTCCTTGAACAAGTCCAACCATCTTTCTCTTCCCTAATCCTCCTTGATGAAACTTAGACACCTTAACACATCCTCCTAGCCATCAGCTACCCTTTCCACCCATTTTCCCACCTTCAAAACCTCTAAAACAACTCTCGGCATCCTCCTGTAGACCTCCTGTAGATCCCCTGCAGCCTCCTGTAGATTTTCCTATAGGTGTCTTTTTGAAGTCCGATTGCAGGGAAAGCCTCTAGAAGGCCACCTGGGACCTTCTAGTGTTGAAAAGTGTGCAACAAGAAATGCTAAATTTAGAATGTGCTAAAAATAGACCTGCTAAAAATAGCATGTCTAAAAATAGCAGTTTGGCTAGTGAGGTCATTGGCCACATTGTGTGAGAGGTGAAACTACTAAAAATAGAAAGTTATAAAAATAGCATTTGTAGGTCCCTTCCTATTTATAGCAGTCCCTAGTCTATCTATAGGAAGTCAAATTAATTTTGGTCTTAACAGCAGTTGGAAATATTAATTAATTAATTCAGTTGTGTTAATTAGTTAAGGAAATTCGAATTTGAAGTCTTTGTGAGCATGCACATGAGTTGTCCCACTCATTGAGGAATTTATCCTTAATTTCCTCCACTGATTGAGGGAATAAGTATGAGTTCTATAATGAGAGGATCAGTTGACTTAGTTCTAACTAGTCAAGTCTAGTTAGATTATTTTAACAAGTTGTTAAAATAATAAAATATAGTTTGTTAATGCTTGCATGCATGTGGCAACTATTATTTTAGATAACTGAGAAGTCACTCATGGATAACTGTTGCATGTCAGTTCTGTCAGAGACCCAGTTGAGATCAAATGTGGAACAGTGTACTATCATATGTTTGACTATTTCTAGTAAGTATTTTTTGCATGTTTGAGAAACTAGTGTCCTCAAGGATTACGTAGTTGGACCATTAGTTAACTTGGTATGTTTGGAAATAATTGCATATGCTTTTGCTATTGTTTCCTAAGAAAACTGTGCAAGGAAATAGGGATTCGACCATAGGTAAAGCCTTTATATACAGGGCTCGGTTGGTTCATCAGACATATCTTCATATCTTGATAGTTCATTGAGAACTGAATAGCTTGAGAGCTAATTCTTTTTGTATCAAGAAGAGGATTTCCACTTGATTAATAATACATGGTTGGGGTTTTATGCTGGTGCTTTCCCCTGGATATATCTTGTGTTATGTGTGATTAATTTCTCTTGATCAGTTATGCATGTTTCTACTTGATGTTGCTCATGAATTTGATTATGTTTCTGCTTAATGTTTTGTAGAAGTAGAACAAGTATTATGCTTTAGGACATTGCATATATCGGTTTGTTCTACAGGTGAAATTTCTATATGGTATCAGAGTTATCTGATTTGTAGAAAAATTCTACACCTGGGACCCCTCCACACCTTCCTACACCTCTGCAAACTCCAAAGTCGCCCTCCATCGCCACCTAATCACTGCCACATTCACAAATAACTAAATTACATGCATGACAATTTCACCTAAAAATACATAAAAATCCAAAAATATGTTTTTTTCTCATTTCCTTCTAGAAATAGCTTGAGTAGATGTTGTTTACTTCCTAAGTAGGCAATGGCTTCATTTTATGGTTTTTCATCTCTCTTTCTGCAAAAGTAGGCTTAGTTGGTTAATTAGGGTTTGTTATGTTTACTTCACATTTCAGTCTTCTTTTCATTTCTACAAGTAGAGTAGCCTCTGTATAGTAAGCTTTCCTTCATTCATCACATATAGAGCTTCTTCTAGAATCCATAGAAGTTGGCTTGAGCTCCTAGCGATCTCGCGCCCACTGACCAAGTGACAACCTGCAGTAAGAACTAGTACTTGTGCATACAGCACCCTCGCTTCCAAGTTTGTTACGAACTACCAGGCTGATAAAAGTAAAGTAGGAAGCCTAGGCGTTGCAGCATTATTGTTGCAATATTGGTGCTCACCACTTTTTGGCACCATTGCCGTATTTTGTGATCACTGCTTTTCTTCTATTTTCTACTACAACATTCTGCTAAGTAGTTTATTTCAGCAAAAGTAGAGTAGTTGTTCCTTTTAGTTTCTGCAATTCCTTTTCAATTCTGAAATTTCCGTTTCAGAAAAAGTAGATTAATCATTTCCCTGCTTTCCTTTCTGCATCTCATCTACTTTCCTTTTCAGTTCTGTAATTTCATTTCAGCAAGTTCATTTCAGTTAGTTGCAATTTGTCTGTTCAATCAATTTCAGTTTTGTAGGTACAAGCATTAAAAAAAAAAAAAAAAAA
>APFE031121072.1:0-10540 GCA_000404065.3 Pinus taeda | reverse complement strand
TTCATCCTCAAACACCTGTCAATATTTTACATTGTCTGGCACTGAAGGTTTGTGTCTAATTTCGACTTCATATCTTAGCGTGGGATTTTAACGTGGCTTAAAAGTGTTGGTTGTTATTGCTAAGGAATCAAACATTCTATTTTTCTCTCTAGACAGAAATTGGATGTTAAATTCCAAAAAGAAAATCTCAACTAGGTCCTACACCTCATTCATGTAGGATTTCAACTTGGGATGCTTGGCTTGGCATTCATTCCTAATTTTTTTTATAATCAACTCAAAATCTCCAAAAACATTAAGCATTCTATTTTTAAATTTTTGGCAGCTTGTAAACCCAACATCAATGCTTCATATTCAACAATATTATTTGTAGTGACAAATTCTAACTTGTATGAGAGAGGGATGAGGTTACCTTCAGGGGATATCAAAAACACTCCCACTCCATTTCCATCCTTGGAGTAGGCCTTATCGAAGTATAACTTCCACACATCCAACTTTCATTTACTATTGATTTGCCTGTAAGAGAATTTCCACTTGGGTATACTCCATAATTTGATCATCTATTTCCACCAAAAGTCATGAAAGATATTTTTCTTGGCCATATACAGGTGAGTTCTTTGAATTATCTTCCTTAGTGAAATTTTTTACAAATTTGGATTCTATATATAGCTTGCGCTCTTCTCCAACACTGGAATAGTGGCATATGTAAGGTCTAGTTTAATGGATCCTCCAAGTTGCTTCATTCCCCATGATCTAAAGAGGAGCATAGCAAATATTGCAGGAATGTTTGCAACCACAATATCCAGTACTATGCACTTTACTGGGATTTGAGCCAGATTAATCGATAAACCCTTGATCATTCCAAGGCATTTCACCCTTTTAGAATCAAAGGAATACAAGTCCTTATATGGATTTTTTACTTGTAGGCCTAATTTTTCCATTGCAGTCAAAGGCATGAGGTTATGAGAAGCCCCTGAATCAAGTATACAATTATGCAACAATAAATCATGAGTCACTAATGTAGCATAGAATGGAGGTTTGGAGGGGTCTTTCTCCTCCTCATGTGGACCAAACATGACCGCGAGCATTTCTTCCTATAAACTTAAATTGTCTTGTGATGAGGTAACACGAGACACATCCATGAAATCAGGGATTTTTCTTTTGTACATAGGTTGTTTCATCAATTTAGTCAAAGGAACTGATATCTTCACCTTTTCTAACTCCTTTTGTAAATTGAAGGTAGAAGTATTCCTATCCATCTTCACTGGCTCAATTGGCTCTTTATTTCTTGGTGCACTGGTATTCCATCAATTCAGTGAAAGGAAATGATACCTTCATCTTTTCTAACTCCTTCTGTAAACTGAAGGTAGAGGCATTCCTATCCACCTTCGCTGGCTCAATTGGCTCTTTATTTTCTTGGTGCTTGTATCAGTGTTTGCTCTGTATTTGTAGATTTAGGCTTAGAATGAATGGGGTGGTAGGTTTCTCCGTCGGTTGGTAGACCAGAGCTCGTATGCTTTTTTCCCTTATTGTTTTGATTGGAGATTGTAGGTTGGACCGATTCCTCATTTTGGTTTTATGATTGAGATCTTTTCCTAGACCTCAAATCATATCTCCTATGAAGTTCTTCTTGCATGAAATCGGTACATTTCTTACAGTAAGCATCCATCTCTTCATCATCCAAAGTAATATTATGATCATTCTCCTCTCCTCCTTGTGGTTTTGTTGTGTTTTCTTCTTTTGAGAGAGTTTCGTATTGATTCTCCTGAACCTCAAGGGCATATTCAATACCTTCCTCAAGATAATCTTCTATATACAAGGGAGGTTTTATTTGATTTTGTTGTTCTTTTCTTTCTCTTTACAATAGTTGCAAAGGATGTATCCTATATTGGGTATTGAAGTTTCTATTGGGGCCTTTTTTGCATCTGTTGAGGAGGATTTTTGTTCTCCAATTCTAGCTTCACCAACTGGTTTGAGAGGTTTCTAATCAGCTTTTTCATCTCATCCAACTTCTTGTCATGAGTATCCCTTTCTTGGCCACATGAGATGACTTCCTCTTTTCCTCTTCTTATATTATTATGTTCTCCCTTTCCCTTCAACTTCCCTGCAAATGCAATCTTTGCTTCTACTTCTAGAGCATTAGTCTAGATTTGGTCCAATGTTAGGGATTTCCTCTCTCTGAGGTAAACCCAAAATCTGATTCAAAGGCTTCAGCAAACACCACCTTAGGTGCTATATGTGGAGGTTTAATCTCAGCAGGAAAGTTGTTAGACAATTTATTAAATCTTTTGATAAATTATGTGACATCTTCATTGTGCCTTTTCTTTATTGCATTAAATTCAGTCAAGAAGTATCCATGGTCTTTTTTCTCCCCCCATTTCTACATAAATGTGTTATCCAATTCCTCCCAGGTATTGATTGAGTTGTTTGGAAAGGTCTTGAACCATTTTCTACCCTCCCCGTCTAAATAATGAAAAAATAGCCTCAGTATAACATCTAGATGTTCTACATTCATGTTTTCTGTAAATGCATAAAAGTCCTCAATATGTTTTTGGGATGTAACATCATCCTCCCAAGTGAATCTAGGCAGGAGTTTGGCATATTCTTGGGGCATTACATCCTTAGGATGTTTTAGATTCATAGGAGAATATCTATTGAGTAAAAAGCTAGGGAGAACCATATTTTGTAAGGGAAGCTGAAAAATATTTGTTGTAGGGCTTGGGTGAGGGGTTGGATGAACAACACTAGATAAGATTTAATGTGAAATAATTGTGGGGGTTTGATATGGAATAGTAATGAGAATATATTTAACTTCTTCGACTTCTCGGAAACTATGAAATGTAAAAGTATTAGAATTGATAGAAACTTCTTTAGTCTTTGTTTCTAGAAAATAAAAATCAAATGGGGGAAAATTCTCTTCTCAGAAGACCAACTCTCTAAATGACGTGTCAGGGGAGTTTATCTCAGTTTTTTGAGAGCTATAAGTTGAGGTCTTTGGGAAAAATATGACAGGATTTGGATTTCTTTGGGTTCTTGGCGGGCTCCAGTATTGCAGCAATGATGTTGTAACTCCTGGGACTCCCTTCTTTACTTTTATCAACCCGGTTGTTCGTAACAAACTTGGAAGAGACGGTGCTATATGCACAAGTACTAGCTCTTGCCATAGGCTGTCACTTGATCAGCTGGCACAAGTCTGCTAGGAGCTTAAGCCAACTTCTATGAGATCTAGAAGAAGCTTTTAACTATGATGGATGAAAGCTAACTCAAAAGAGGCTAGTCTACTTGCAGAAAGAAGCTGAAAGCTAAAAGGAAATGCGAACTCTAGTTTTTACCGACTAGCCCTACTGGTGCAAGAAAAGAGATGAAAGCGGTGGAAATGGATGCCATTGACTTTTAGAAAGGTAAAATGCATGTGGCTAAGCTACTTCTATAGTAAAATATGGAAAAAAAACATCTTTTTGCATTTTTGAGTAATTTTACAAAATCATTATGCATATGCTTTAACTATTTTTGACTCTACAGAGGTTGATTGACGAAAGGAAATGGGGTAGGAACTTGTAGGAGGTTGGGAAGGTGAGAAGAGGGACTAAGGGGTCCCTAACACCCTTCCAGAGAGTTTCACAGTGATCAGATCTCGAAAAATCACTCACGTGAACTTCTACAGGAAGTCAGCAGGGGTTCTACAGGATATTCTACAGGAAGATCCGAAAGAGGATTTTGGAGGGTAGATGGAGGAAAAACAGTGGGAAAGTGGAAATGGAGGATGGATGAGGATGTGAAGGGGCCTAGGACTTGGTAAATGAGGCTAAGGAGTGATTAAGGTGGTTGGATTCATTCAAGGATGGAAGGAGCAATGATGCATAAGACTGTAGGAATTAGGGCAAATTGGGAAAAGTGTGGCAAATGAAGGGTAGGAAGCTTGGGTTATGGGTTGAAGAAGGTTTTATGATGGAGGAAGGATATGTAGGGAGGTATTACAGGTGTTCTACACACTATTTTCCAAAACTGATTGAACAAAGACTAGGAAAACCGAAGATCTAGCTATTTTGACCTAATTTGACCTAAAAACCATAAACATGATGAACAGAAGGTTATACACAGGAAATCATGCAAGATAACTATGGATACTAAGCAAGAATAGATCTTAAACATGCAAGTACAACTGGTATCAACTTTTCTAACTAAAAATCTAACACTAGCAATTGCATGAAGTGGCAAAAACAGTGTTTTTGTGGCAGCAAGTATGCCTTGGTCTCAGATCATGGTCCCAATGAGGGAGAGATGGGATCAAGGATTTAACCAAAATAGCAGAAATTATTCTATGAATGCAGCAAAGACAGATAAAAGTACACAAATGAGGTACTGGCACTTGGGTTGGGCCCAACCCCATGAGCTACAGCCTCCTAAGAAAGATCAGAGCTAGTACAAAGCTGGATTCACATTTATTGATCAAAAAATAATAGTTACAGCCCAAAAACTGTCTACAAGAAAAAGCTCGAAAATGTGTTGATATAGGGCTGCACTAGAGTGTGAAAATAGACTAAAAAAAATGACTTAAATCTAACTAACAAAACTGAGGCCCTAAGCCTTCTTATTTATACAAATTTTGGACCCCAACAGTCCTCCTAAACTTTGGAAACTCGACTGCCAAAACTTGTAGTTAACAGTAGCTTCACTAGCCCTGCTCGGCTGCCCTTGTGATCATTGATGTGGTGGCCCTTGAACTCTGAGCTGCTGGTGGAGAATTCGAGGTAAGGGTTCATAAATGAAGGGGATACCTTCCTACAAATCCTCTCCCTTGTTCCTCCATGAATTTTGCTTCCAAGTGCTCATTAAACCTTTGATTTTGCCTCAAAATTGACCAAAAATCTGCATAAAGCACACATTAGACTTTTTGGCATAATGACTAACCTAGTTCACTCTATTAGCATAAATATAATAAAAAAACATTCAATAAACTAATGAGAATGGTGGATTAAGTCGAATTAAGAGGTAAAATGAGCCCATATAATTACCCGTTTCTAGGGCTCATCAGTTCTTTCTCTCCATATTCTCTTGGAGATAATTCTTTTTATGTCAAAGATTAGAGGATTTTTCTACGGAGAAGTATTTGAACAAGTATGAGGCCTTCTAAATGCTACAGTTATAGTATCAGGACTCTGTTAGGTGAGAAATATCAACCCACACTTTTTTTCCACACCATACAAAGGAATGCATAAATTTACACCCGGGGAAATATATTTTGATTCATTCCCCGACAAGTGTGCCAAAAGATGTTGTAGCTCCTAGCGACAACCTTTGGGTTGCAAAGAAGGTTAGTGCCTCTGACATCTTAGTTTCTTATGAATATAAATCGGTCTTTCTCAAGAGTTAAATGTAAAATGATTTAAATTTGGTTAAATTATATTACGCAATTCCTTCAGGCCTTCCTTTGACTGTAAGCACCCCTTGTACAACTTTGAAAATTCTACAATTTATAGTACACTTCCCTTGAACTCCAATCTCAACTAGCTAACTAAAATTTCATGCATGCATGAGTTAATTTAGGCTAATGTATCAGTTAACTGGTTACACCCCACTACTGTACCTCCCACCAATTCCTTCAACAGTTGGAACTAGTTTAACTAACCTTAACTCAATTTAACTGAATTAAATTGTTATAACTAAAATTAATTCAACCTATGCTCCTAAAATTTATGAATCACTATAAACAACTCAACTTCATGACCCCAACTCGAATTAATTAATATAACTGATTGATAACAACTATTTCAACTCAGTTAACTCATTCAAGTTGTCTAGTGATGTGGATTATGACCTGTAGATTACATGTTCATGATGTGTTTGATGGAACGTCTGTCATTGTTAGGCCTGGCTAGGTCAAGTTCTTGTCTAAATTTTGTATGGAAGGCTTTCTCTTTGTGTCATTCATTGTTCTAGAAAGTTCCATTAAGTTATGGGAAATGGTTTGGAAACTAGCCCTAAAAAGGTTCCTCAGATCTCGTGGTCGCAAGCATAGAACTGAGTGAAAAAGACTACAGTCTCTCCCTTGCAAGCGTATGCATGTGACTAGAGGGTTACAATCAAATTTTTTCAGTGTTGTGCCAGCATTTGGGAGTCCATTACATTGAAAAAGAGGCTTGACTCAACGTTTGGGCACCTAGAAGGGTGGTTTAGCCCTTAGGGTTCTTGCAGTACCTAAGGGAATTTAGTAAGGTTTTGTTTTTGTCAATTTCAATTCCTTAAGTTGATCTATAAGGTTGAATAAAATCATAGTAACCCTTGGATCATGTTTACCCTGATAGGCCGATGAAAGTGGGTAAGTATGGGAGGGGTGGTTACACATGCAACATCTTTATAACTGACGTGTGCAAGAATCCAACAGTCCTTGACATTAGCATGACATTATCTTGATACAAACAACATATATAATATAGTAATCACAAGCATAGACATAAGGTTATAATTATCAAGTATAAAATTATGGCAATTGAGAGTCGGGCTCTAACTCTCCACCCTACCATAGAGAAGTTATAGCTAGTTCTTACTTGCAAATGTCACCCCTGAGCTAGAATCCAAAGCTTGAGGTGGAGTGCTTCTGAGTTTTTAACCAACAAAATAGTTGAAGCAGAATGCCACCAGACCACATTACCTTTATCCATTAGAGGCAAGCCTTTGCTCCCTCTGTGATGCTTATGCCTAGCAAGCTTTTAAGAGGGATTCTAATATATATATATATATATATATATATTATTATATATTTATTATATATATATATATATATTATAATTATATTATATATATAAATTGTTTTTTACTAGATAAAATAAGATTAAAAAAAATATTTTGTGTTTTATGCAAGTTAAAAATATTATATGTTCAATTTTATGAACTGGTTTACATCTTTCTTAACTGCGGATCTACCAAGAGTCAAGATGTATGAAATATCTATTTTCACTGTAAAAAAGGTTCCCACCTCAAGAGAGAGATTTGAGATTTGATCGGTAGATCTGGAGTTATTTAATTTGGTTGATAAAATTAATTAATTTGAATAATAAAGTAATATGATATAAAATTAAAAAAAAAAATTACAAAATTAAAACGAAACACTATTCTGGAGAAAGTCGTGATAATCTTGAAAATAAGAAGACAACAAATCCTATTGGTTCTCATTAATTGAGGACCACATTCTCTAATTTCTTTTTTTTTTTTAGCTAATGGAGAGTATTTCATTAATCAAAAGGGTTTATATATAGTGAAAGGGGCCAAAGCTGGCAATGTCCATACCATTACTATAATCATGATCATCATTGCCATCCATATCATACTAAGGCTACAAAACTATGAGAGTAAAAACCAATTATGTAAACAGAACTAAGCCATGTCAGATAATATAATCCAACACTCAGTATATTCGACGATTAAAAATATAGATAAAAAATACCATGATTTCCAACATCACCATGCCAAAAAATGAGCCAAGGCCAAGGAGATCATTGTGTCAAACCTGCATAAAAAGATCCCTTACCATGCCAAAACCCATAGTGATATTGTGTCATCCTTGCAAAACACATTCATCTATCACCCTCTATATACCAATGATAAGGTGGAGCCAAACAGGATCCATGGATGACCATCGAGCCAAACAGGAGCCTGGGTGACCAAAATATACCACGAAACATATCCTAGCAAAATCCTGTTAGGTACCAAAAGAAATGACCCCACACTGAGAGGTTTGAACAAGAGGTGGGGTGATGCCCAGGGCCATCCCATTCAAAAGAGTGATTTTCCATAACCAAGTAACAACCTGAGTGTTGTACGACAATTTTAGGAACCAAAACATATGAAAATCCCAAAAATGGTTACGCATTTGAAACACTGCCATGTATCACCACAGAGAAGACCCCAAACACAATTGAAGACTGAAAACCATGAAGCATAATGGCATTTAAACTATAAATTTGAAACCCTTTTCAATTAGAGGAAATAATTGTGAAGTCAGCAGTGTTGGCAAAAGGAGAACCAAAAGGATTCACTCTTAGGAGTCGGAGTTTGACATAACGTCTCTTTCCACACGGTGTAAACACGAATCAATGTCATCTAGACAAAAACATTTATTCTTGAGTAATCACTTTATATCCTCTTGACCAGCAAGCTCTGAGGAGTCATAGGACTAGTAAGCTCTCAGGACTCGGAGTCTGACACAACGTAGCTTGCCACATGGTGTAAACATGAATCAATGTCATCCAGACAAAAACATTTATTCTTGAGCAAACACTTTATATCCTCTTGACAAGCAAAAAGGTTTATCAACTTGCTTATCCCATAAAGTCATACGAAGTAGGGTATCCATTAACTAATGAATAGAGAGAGAATGCAAGAAGTGTAGTATGCTTTTATTGAAATTACCTAGGTCTAATAGCCAATGGAGACCATCACCTCCCACATCCAAATCAAAAAGGTAGGGACAGACTCCAAACTCTTTTGACTTGAACTATCTAATTTCCCAATGGACTTCAAGAGGAACATAATCAAAATATGAGGCAATTGATTCCCATGCAAACAATTGGTCGTGATAAACCTTGGAAGAAATAGCTCCACCTCTATGACTAGCCATGTGTTGCTGTGGAAGCATAGTGACTACAGCAAGAGAACAAGGGCGAAACTAAAGAAATAGCCACTACCCGCAGAACACACAAAATGACTCACAACAAACCTATGAGGGCCCAAATAGAATAGAATGCAATCATCCCCCAACCACCAAACCCAAGGTTCATAGTGAGAGAGGGCTATAAAATTGCCCACACTAGACACCATAGTGATATACACCAGACAATTTTGTAAAGCACCCACAGAAAGTGATATTCACAAAGACTGAGACACGAGAATAACAATAGAACGAGGATAATGAATGACCCCAAACAAAATAAAGAAGCCCCAATTCGTCCAAGGATAGAAATATAAGATTTTATAACAAAGATGAGGGTAAAACACCCAATTTTATGATAGCCTCAACATATGACAGGAGAAAACCACAGACTGTAACCAAACTGAGAAATTCCCAAGATACTAGTAGCCACTAACTAGTATAGGATAGGGATATGAAATACTTGCAAAATCGTGATCTTGGAGGCTCGAATTCGAAATGAAAACAACCAATTTGAACACATGACCACTCATTGAGGAGTGAAGAAAGAGAATGAAGAACATTGACCTAGTGTCAGCATGAATGTGAAGGAAATCAAGCATGACTATAGATAAATGCCAAATTAACTATTATTCCCCTCACACAAACACACATTATTTTGCAAAGGCAAACCACTACAATTGTCCATATTCCTTTAAAGGATACTAACATCTTAACTTTGATCTTTGTGCATGTAACTATATAAACTTTATTCAAAAGCATCTAGCCCCTCAGCTATTCCTTTATATATGCGATTATGTATTCTTTTCCAAAAGAAAAATAACTTAATAGATGTTATTATTGTGCATGCAACTCTATGTTCTTTCCAACATCATGTTTTCCAAAGGAGAGCTATTCACAATAGCTAATGTATATGAAAAACACATGCTCTATTCCAAAATAAAATTAATATAATAGTTATTATTTCTTACATTCAACTACTTGTTCTTTCTAAAAGAAACTAATGTGATAGTTATTGTTCTAACATGAAAAATAGATCTTTCTTTCCAAAGGAAGGTGACCAAATTTTGCATGCTAAAAGAATCAAGTGCATAGCCATCACTATTTCATGCATGCAAACACAATTTTCTCTTTTCAAGATGGTAGCAAAATAAACACATATTCTTTCTAAGAGAAATTAACATGATGTCTATAGTTTTGTGCATCTCACACATTTCCAAGAGCTTAGCAATATAACTGTTATTTATGTGTGTATAACCACATGTTCTTCTTTTCAAGAAACTAATAAAAATAATCACATATATTCTTTTAAAGAGAGATAACTTAATAGTTGTTCCATCCATGCATGTAAAAGTACATTTCTTTTCAAGAAAACTAACTCAATAGGTCTACTTTTTGTGCATGCAAAGGATATATCTCTTTTCAAGAAATCAAACACAGTGGTTATATGCATGCAAATGCATACTCTTATTCTAAAAAGAAGCAATCATAATACATAATCCTTCCATAAATCTATTAAAAATAATTGTACATTCCTTTTCAATGAATTTAACACCAAACAACATGTTCTTTTCAAATAATGCCACAAGAAGTCTATATTTTTTAGTGCAATACAAATTGTTTTCCAAAAAATATTATCACACTAATTATTCTTTTTCCAAAAAATAGCTAACTTACTAGCTATTATACATGCAAATAGAAAACATTTATATTCCAAAAAATCCAACCTAAGTTTCTATCATTTCACACATAATATACATATTATACATATGTAAAGCTTTCTTCCCAAATCCCTTCTCAAAACAAAATAACACAAATAATTCGCATTTATAAAAAAATAAAATTATACGAAATCTTTTGTTAAGAAAATATCATGAATAATTAAGGAAAAGAATT
>APFE031121068.1:0-16252 GCA_000404065.3 Pinus taeda | reverse complement strand
TAGTGCCTTCCATTGGTTCTTTGCCTTTCCTTGATGCCGCTACTGATCCTGGTTCAGATGCCGCCACAAAATTTGCTTCATCCCGCACTAATGCCATCAGCCTCAAACACAGGATCTTCAGTCTCTTCCACCCATTTTGATGTTGGATCAATATCGTCCAACACAATGGGATCTAGATTAGGTGTTTTGTTCATCATTTGGTTCCTCCTTAGTTGAAGTTTGTATTGCACAAAAACAAGATCATTTAACCATTTTGTTCCAAAAGATTTCTCTTCTTCATGTGTATGCTCTAAAAAACAGACCAATTGTGCTCACAACTTGAAGCACTACAAGTTTGGCTAAGGACTCTAATTGCAAACCTTTGCAATTAAGGACACTAGCCACCAAATGACTCCCACCAATGTGTTGCAAAGAAAAATACATTAATTAGTAACTTAGTTTATAATTTGAATTGTAAAGAACGTAAACAATTTTAACTTGAAAAGAAAAACAAATTGGAAATTGGAGTTTCTTACCTGGTTGATCCGCATCTCTTGCCATCTTTGCCAAAGGTACCACCTGCCATAATGAAAACAGTAAGTTGTCTATGTATTTCCAACTGGTCTGCATGGGTAGAGACCTTGCACTCCAAGCAATCAATCAATACAGCTTTGACCTCCCCATCATGCAGATCTCTTAGCTAATCTTCATAATGATACTTTGGGTTCAAAAAATACTCAGCTGCATGTATAGGACGATGGAGTTCATTGTTCCATCTGTTATCAATGATCTCCCATATACAACCATATTTAGCTAACCTGTCCTTGTAAGTTGCCTGCATCTATGCCTTTGCCTGATCCATAGGCTCATAAATGTAGCACATGGCCAATTTTTCCCCATCCACCATCCTTAGCACCTTAACAAGGGGCTCAGTAATTTTCACAGGCTCTACAGACCTTTTCCAAAAATAATTGTCAAACACTTTTTTTTTGGTGTTCTTTCCATCTTGTCTAGGAGCCCACCGAGATTTAGACCATTCTTCAGAAGAAAACATTTTCTGCAAGTTTTTATGTTGACCATTGAGACATTGCAATGTGAGGAAGTGAGTTGCAAATCTCGTAATTGCAGGCCTAACAAGCTCTTTGCCCCCAATGTTTTTCCTCTTTAGGTTCAATACCCATGAGTGGTTGTAAATGTATTTTGTAATGCACTTGGCATGCTCTGCAGTATTTTTTACCTACTCCACTTTGCCTATGTCCTCAAGCATGAGGTCTATGCAATATGCAGCACATGGAGTCCAAAATATGGTCCTATATTTGGACTCAAGCATCTTTTTAGCAAGAACATAGTTTGAGGCATTGTTGGTGATGACCTAAAAAACATTATGCTCCCCAACTTCCTGAATAATGTCATCCAAAAGCTCAAATAGAAGGGCTGCATTCTTCACCTTATCAGATGCATCAATTAATCTCAAAAACATGGTTCCTTGAGGGCAAGAAACAAGGAAATTAATGATAGTGCAGTTCTTTCCATCGGTCCATCCATCTGACATGATGGAACAACCTGTTTTGAACCATGAATCTTTAAACTCAACCAAATACTCATCAATGGAAGATATCTCTTTTTGCAAAAGATCTCCCCTTAAGTCATGACTCATGCATACTAGGGACCTTTGAAGCCCTTTCATGTAGCTATAACAGAGTCACACATAGCTTGGTAATAAGGTGAGCGAGCAACATTAAATGGGATATCTAAATCATACCACCATTTAACAATGTATTGATGAGAAGTTTCTTTGCATTCTTTTCTCCAATGTTGATCCAAAGTGGGTTGACGACTTGGCTGGGAGGAAGTGGGATTAGAAGAGGCAATGTTGGCAGAAGATGAGAAATAACTTTGGATGTTTGTTCTCTTTGTTCCTTTTGATGGTTGACCACAAGAAGGATGAACATAGTGAAAGGAGTCATTGGTGGAAGGGATAGAAGTTGAGTCTTGAATCTCATAATCATCATACCCACTCTCTTTCATGGCTTCTAATAATTCCCTCTTCCTTGCAATGTCATCTTGGATGGCCTTCTCCCTAGCCTTATCCTCATAAAACTTTTCAAGCTTGGAAATGTATTATGCCCTAATAGGACCTAACACTGCATTTGGTGCATCACATGGCTTTACTTGGCCTCTTACCCCAACCAAGTGTTGTTTCAATCTAAGAATAGCCCCACCTCCAATAGATTAATGGCATAATTTGCATATCATTTTTCTATCAATTACATCATAATGAGCCCATGCGCTGTCCTTTCCTTTTGGAGCCATGTTTGCTTGAAATAATTACAATTTGCAAAGAAATCTGCCATTTAAAAAAAAAATTGTAGCTAAGAAACATGGAAAACCAAAGCTAAATTTAGGAAAACAAATGCATATGTAGGCTACAAAATTTGATAGCATAGAACTAGAGATTTGATAGAATAGATGATAGAGTGAGAAGTTTATAAATTTTTAACACATAAATTTTTTTTATTCATGGACAACAGTCAAATGAGGAATTTTCAAGTGAAAATCCTTACCTGGAAATGCAAACTAGCTTCCTTAGCCTCCTCTTGAAGATGCCAACTCCACTGACAGTTACAAACTATCTCCAAAATAGCTCCAACTCCAACTCCAAGCCTCCAAGATGACTACTCCAGCAAAAACTCAACACTCTCCAAGCTCCCAAGCAAACTCACAAACACTCATAAACACTCCAAATGAGATGTGTGAGACAAATGAGAGGGAGAAGGGCCTCTTAAAGGCTTGGAGAGGGTGTTTTTGGAGGGACAGGACCCTTACTTTCCCTCCAAAACCCCTAAACCACCTTGGCTAAGCCGCTGCGTGGGTCCTCCGTGGGTATGGCAGGTAACCGGCTGGTTAGGGCCAAAAATCCACCAAATCACCTACCTGACCGGGTTTTTCAGCCGGTTCCAACCAGTGGCCTTGCTGACCGACCGATTTGACTGGTTACTGGTTAGGACCGACTGGTTTTAAAAACATTGGCTATGAATCTTGGATTAGGAGCTATCTCCTAGAGGTCACACAAACAATCAGTTTCAACAGATTCCACAATAGAGGCAAAATATGTGGTAGCAACAAAAGCAATAAAGGAAATTGCTTGGCTACGGAAAATTTTGGAATATTTGCAGGTGAAACAAGTGCATTCAACTCCACTGATGATTGATAACACTTTTGCAATAAATTTGGCCAAGAACCCAAAGTTCCATGATCGAACGAAGCACATCAATACAAAATACCATATAATTCAACATCATGTTGAGGCCAAGACAATCCATCTACGCCATTGTTCCACAACTGAACAGATTGCAGACGTCTTGACTAAAGCGCTTGGAAGAGAAAAGTTCGAAAGATTCAGAATGATGCTTGGACTCACCAACATCCCTTCAAATTAAGGGGGGGAATGTTGACACCAAATCCTTGGGATTTGGTGAATATGTGTAAAATAATGTAAATAGAAAATAAGGAGAGTTGGAATATCAAGGGACACTGGGAGATGAAGCCCAAGAGTTTCTCCCTCCATACATATATCTATGATCAACCTTAATGCAAAAACACAATTCACTTTGAGTTACCTCTTGGCCTGACAGGCCTCAAGCCCTATTCGTACTTTATTGTATACCGTGTATACTAGTGTGTATCAAGGTTTCTAATGGGCCATGATCCTTGCTACGAGAGCCTTATGATTCTTTTATTAATGGACTAACGAGAAACATGATTTGGGCCAATATTCTTGTGTACTTTGATTGATTTCATTGTTGTTATATTTTTGTTGTGCAAAGTATTTTTGTATTGGCCTTCTCTAATCTGTTGTGTTCCTAGTTAGGGCACATAATAGACTTAGAGGCCATGAAAATTTCAACATTCAAATGAATATTCATCTTCCAATATTCCCCAAATGGCATGTCTCTTTCACCAAGAACCTTAAATTTTCACTCATTTTGAGGATGGTATGTGTTACCCACAAATTGTGACTAAGACAAAATTGGGGTTGCACATCATGTGCTGGGAATCTTATCTCCTTTTGGACAATGATACCTTATGAAATTAGGGTGTAAAGGGGCTCTTAATGACTTCTATATATCACTCGAGTCGTTAATTGCAACCTTGAGGGACCCCACTGTTGCGAACTGCTCCAATATGAAGTTTGTAGCAGAGGCTTAATACGCCTTGGTCTATATATACTTGTGCAATAACAATTACACATCTAGAAGGGTGCACATACAAAACATTCTTGTTAACCAATCTTTTGTGTACACTCAATATTGGTACGACCTAGCCAGTGCATCAACAACAAGTATGACAAAAAGAGAGCACTTACCAAGATTGGCATCTCAGCATATCCCTATGACAGGGCAAAGGGGAGGCACAAACATTGTATGAGAATTAAGTTTACAGTTCTATTTGGTGGGCATAGTATAATAAATGAGCAAAAAGTCTCAACCTATAAGTGGCTCCCTCAGAAATTCGACCTAGGTTGTAGGCGACCTAAGATAATTTGAGCGACCTAAGATAATTTGCTCAAATTCAAAAGCAGTGTGACATATATGTTTTTGATGATGGAAATTAGCCTCACCAAATTGGCATATGTTTGGGTTTAAAAGGTAATGGTTGATTTTATTTTAAATGTTGGGTTGACCCTTGGTAAAAGGTATAACTTGGATGTTGAATTATAAGAGAATTGCTAGAGGTTGTCCACATAACTATGTGGACAACGATGTGAACCAACCTTTACATATTCCTTAAGGCTGGCATAGGTCCATCTTTCATTGATGATTAGTGCTAATTTCAAGGGTCATTGGGATTGGGAAACCTATCTTGAAACTCACCTTTTGTGTTATGAAGGTGTGCCTAGTTTGAAGTAGGTTACTTGCACACCAAGATAGCCCATCTTTGGATGATTTTTTTCCGCAAATGATATGCCTATCTATCCTCACATAGAGTAAAGTGGAGGTTGGTAGATCATTGATTTGAAGGCTATTTGAAGGATGCATTGTGGTGTCATGTCATCATATAACACACAATTGCCACCACCATGAAGCTCACATGTTCACATTGGAGGTATGGTTTGGCATTTGGGGTCTCAGGACCATTTTGGGTGGTCACTTGGGAGATTGTATGTGGTTGAAGAACCTCTTGAATGTTTCTTGCTTCCTTTGTGAAAGGAAGGGAGTATTGTTGGACGCCTTATTTGCAAGTTAGGGAGTAGATATACCCTTGGGTAATAAATTGAAGCTAAAGTATGAGCTGGGAAGGATTTGTAATCACCTTGGAGACCACTTGGTAGATCATGTTCCCACGTTGGAGCTTGCTTATAGGATGATGGAGGACAAGCTTGAAGGCTTATGGATGAAGTTATGTTTTTGAAGGGCCTTTGGAGGTTGGATGTTGCATCAAAACCCTTTATTTTCCCTTCATTTGTTGAAAGGTGCCATATTTTGTGGGTTTGTGCTCTTATATTTTGTACATGTGGCATTAGAAGTGCCATTTTTGCATTAATTGAGATTAATTAATTTTTAGAGAGGGTCTTTGCCTCTCCTTAGTGCTAATTTAGGGGGTTTTAGCTTAGAAAATTATTATTTTATTCAAAGGGGAATTGAACACCAACTTTATAAGTAGAGGTGCACTTACTCTCATTTTCCCATGGAGTTTTGGGGGAGAAATTCCATAGCAATCTAATTTTTTTGTCATTTTTCCTTGTAGAATTTGGCTTTGGATATTTCAAATGAGGAGAATTGTCTTGGGAAAGATATGTTTTGAATGTAGGAACTTTATTTGAATTGACGAACTGATGCTTGGATGAATAGTGCTATTTTATTATGAGTATCATCTTTCATTTTGGCGCAATTGTTAGATTAGGGTTTGTCTTGGGCCATATTCGATATTGCAATATCTTTTATGAACTCTATTTTCTTCATATGAAAAATCTATCATCAAGTATCCATGAAGGAAACTGGATTTCATTCCTTAAGTCTCCTACTTTAGAAAGCCACTAGGGTTAGATTGAAAAGTTTCCAAGATCTCATCTATTGAGCCACTCCTTGTTTGACTCCATATATAGTACAATGTGTTTGGGAATGAGTTTGAGCATTCTTCAAAGCCTATCTTGAGCCATTGTTTCTTTGACCTTGCTACTTCATTCCACCTGGAGCCATACGTTATTGATGATTATTCTGGGTGTAAAATTGGCAACCTCCTTAGAGAGCCATTTGGTTTAAGATCCCTTAGTCATTTAACCTCTAAGGCTTGTTGGGGAAGACTTCCTTGTGGAGATATCATTTGTCTAGAAAACAATAGAAGAACTCACTACTGAGGTGACAATAGTGGTGGATCCCATTGTTGTTAGAGATCTAGGACAACCTAGCACTAGGGTGCTATATTTTGTAGTAATAATACCTATGGTAAACCCTAGATTCTTTAGGACACAAGGCCATGCCAACAATAAGGTTTATATTGGGTATTGGATAAGCCAACCCTTCTTATGTGTTTCGTGACATGTGCTTAACCACCTCTCGAGGATCAATTAATTCTGGCAATGCGCATGTTTACTAAAACTTGTGGGTTTTGCTGTAACGACAATTGTGATTCCAACAAGTGGTGTCAAAGAAAAAGGTCTTGAGTTCAAAACACCCCCGGCTTGTGCTAGGGGGAGATTGTTGGGCATTGTATAATCTAGCACTCCCCATGTGTTTTACGACACGTGCTTAACCACTTCTCAAGGATTTGTTAAATTTGGCGATGCGTATATTTACTAAAACCTGCAGGCTTTGGCGTAACAACAATCGTGATTCCAACAACTTATATATGTTACAACAATATACTTGTTAACAACTTGACATGTCACTTTAGGGAGTTAAACTTGGGTAGGGAGTATAGCATTCCTCCTCTTGATGATGAGTTATACATTGATAACAGTTATGTTTTTCTACGCATTTTTTATTCTTTTGTAGCTCTATGCTAGCTTTAGCCACTTTTATAGCAAAATCTTATGCCCTTTAGGATTAAAAGATGCCTTAAACTTCTCCCCTTATACTAGAATTATTTGTAGACTTCAGATGGTTTCTAGGTGTACGCTAGTTTTGCTTATATGTAGTTTTTTTTCTTTCTAGGAGTTATCTTTGTGCTCCCACTTTCTACTCACATTATTGTACTTGATAGTCCCATTGACCTATTTATGGTTATTTGTTGGACATTGATAAAATTATCTTATCTTTTCTTATTTGCTAGTTACTATCCTTATTTGTTCAAAACCTTGTTCTCCACTTCTAAGTTGAGTAAGGATAGACCCTAATACCACCTTTTTCCTAACTAAAATATATATATATATATATATATATATGTATATGCACATGCCGTAGAATGAAAATCAAATGTGAGCCAAACTTAACTAAGGAAATAAAACATCAGAGTATACCATATTCCATTCCAAGCTCTCTCTATCCATGTATGCAATGCTCCTTTTAAAACTTGTATCCCCATGAATGGCCCTGTTAGGTTTTCTCCATTGATGAAGTGATTTTTTACATTTCCATGTGTTCATCCAATATTAGTTTGATGTTTTCCTTTTTGGTTTTGATGTATTTCTTATGTTTTCTCTCTAGAATGCATAGTTTTTCACAGTTTCCTTCTTCTTATCCTCTTCCTCTATACCTCTTGATAACAGGGCCACAACTTTTGTTTTGAAACTTCCATTGTATACAATATTTTTTGGAATGTTCTCTTCCTCCACTCTACCAATGGTAGTAATGAGCTTGATTCATTGAACTTGCTAGAAATGGTGTTTTCCTTGACATTTTGTCATCCTACTTCTACAAACTTAAAGGAGAGTATCTTCTTTCTCGTGAGAATTTTGGTGTTTTCTTAAGTTTCATAAGATTTTTTTGATCTTTATTTAATATTTTTTTGTTTTGTTTAGTGGGTCCTAATGGTCCAAGATTCTATTAATGTAGTGAGTAGAAGTGAATACAGTGACTGTATCTATGGTCCCATATGTCTATTTGTTTAAATTAAAGGCATCTTACATTATTGGTCATTTGTTTAATTATGAGTGCAATGCAATGTAGTAAAGAAACATGGATGATCACTAACGAAATTATTGAGATATCTTCATGTGAGACATATTAAGTTTAGTGAGTAAAGGTGAAAAAACTATTGAAATATCTTCATGTGAGACATACTCCATTTGTTTTGTGAGTAAAGGTGAACACTATAATGATATCTATGGTCCCATATGTTTGTTTAAATTAAATGTATCTTACATAATTGGTCATTTGTTTAAATATGAGTGCAATGCAATATAGGTAAAGGAATGTGGATGATCATTGATGAAACTATTGAAATATCTTCATGTGAGAGAAGTTATAGTGGAGCGCATTAGTGAAGTTGGAGGTGAGTTTCCTTTTGTTGCAAAATACATGTATAATTTGTTATAAAATATTTCTCATTTCAACCATTCTAGTTCCTCCCCCTCCTTACTAGTTTAGGGTTTATGATTTTTGGTGTTTGAATAAGATGTATTTTCTGGTGCACAAGGTTATTCATAAGATTTTCAGGTTTTGTTTAAGATTTTGGATAAGATATTTCAATGTATGTTTCATATTTCTCACAATTGTGTGTATTAATTTTTTTCATTAATAATTTCTAGTCCCTATTTAATACTTTCCATTTTTTTGGTGTGCAGGGTTCCCTTGGTTGGCCATGGACACTTTTTGGGGTTGAAGGGCATATATTGTCTTTTGCGTGTCATTTTATGTTTTCTTATTGTATTTTTTTATTGGTCGACATATTCTTTGTAATTGTTTTTCTACGTTGTGGTTATAACTTTACATTTGTGGGCATGGCCATGCTACTTTGTGGTTTGGTATTTTGTTTTTCTCGTATCTTTTGGTCTATTTTTCTTTTGTTAATATTTCTTTTGGTTCAATGGGTGGGGAAATTAAGGAAGACCTTAACAACCCCATGGTGTGGGTTTAGGGCTGATGTGGAGTCCCCAGGTGTAGTGGGAAAAGGAGGAGGAGGTATGTAACAATGAAATTACATAAGTATATAGTTTTATGCCTATTTTAATTTTTCCGTTTGTTGCTTCATCATTATATCATGTGTGTTCATTGAAATTTAGATGCGACATAGATTAAGAAAGGTGAATGAGCAGTGGTGAAACTTTTGAATATCTTTATGTGAGAGAGACTTGGGGCACTATAGCAAAAAAGCAGAAGCAAAGATAAAAGACTCATGTAAGTTTTAATTTGAAGTTTTCATAGTTTAGATAGGATGTGTGTCCGCTTTCCTTACCAATGTAGGGTTTATCATTGTTGGTCTTAGCATAAGACGTACTTTTATTTAAACTATATGCATCTTATATTATTTGGGATTTACTTATTTATACCAATGTAGGGTTTATGATTGTTGGTCTTAGCGTAAGATGTACTTTTATTCAAACTAGATGCATCTTATATTATTTGGGATTTACTTATTTATTGAATGCAATGCAAATGCAGGTAAAACAAGGTGGAGGAGCAATGTTGAAACTTTTAAAATACTTTTTGTGTAAATGAGACTTGGAGAAGTATACGAGAGTGCAAAGGGAGAAGGTGAGTTCTCTTTTGGTTATGGCATGAATATCTTCGCATTTCAATACAATGGTTCTTCTCCCTCTTTCATTATTGAGGGATTATAATTTTTTATCGTTGCACAAGATCTGCTTTTACATAACTCAAAAGATTATTATTATTATTTTTATTTTTTTTGTGGGGGGCGGGGGGAGGGTCTATTTTGGTTTCTATTTGTTATAGCGAGTGGGCAAGATCTACTTTTACATAATATTACTCACAAGAACGTTTTTTTTTGTCTATTTTGGTTTCTATTTGGTACAATGTGTGGGAATTAAAGGCAGGTGCTAGCAACCCATGATTTTGCAGGTGTAGTAGGGTAAGGTGTAGGTTGAGGTGAGATGTATGTTTTTAGTTATTTTTATTTATATTCAAGGCATTTTACATTATTTTTCAATTATCCAATTATTGACATCACGTAATGTAGGTAATGTGGTGTAAAGAATCGCTAGCTAAACTACTAAAATATCCTTGTGAGGGAGAGATTGCGGTAGAGTGCAAAGGCAAAGGAAAAGGTAGAGGTGAGTTCTCTTTTAACACAAATATCCATATATGATCTACAATTACCAATTTACCTATATATGATCCTCCCTCCTTTCCTATTTAGGGTTTACTATTTTTTAGTGTCTACATAAGATGTACTTTTTAGTGCATAAGATTACTCATCATATTTTTGGTCTTTGTTCAAGATTACTCATAAGATTTTTCTGATCTTTATTTCATATAGCTCACAACATTGTGTGTGTAAATAAGATTTTTCAGAATACTTTACTGAGTGCTATGCAATGCAGATAATGGAATATGAAGGATCATTAACCAAACTACTGAAATATCTTTTTGAGAGAGGGATTGTAGTAAAGTGCAGAGTCAGAGGCAAAGGAAGAGGTGAGTTCTCTTTGGGTACAAAATTTGTGTATGATTTGCTATGAAATTCTTCTAATTTGAATTACAATATTCTCCTCCCTCCTTACCTATTGAGGTTTGATGATTTTTAGTGTTTGCATAAGATGTATTTTCTAGTGCATAAGATAATTCATAATACTGTTGCTCTCTATTTGTGATTTTTCATAAGATATTTTGATCTTTGTTTCATATTTATTACAACATTTTGTGTGTATTTAAATTTTTTTGTAATATGTTTTTGTTGTGCAAAGTGTCTTTGGTTGGCCATCGATGCATTTTGGGGTTGCATATCATAGCCTTCATCCATTGTTTCTCTTATTTATTTATTTGTTTATTTTTTAATTAAGTTTATTTTTTTGCTATTGTTGGTTTATTGTTATGGTTTTTACATTTATGAGCATGGCCATGCTTACTTGTTTTTCTTTTTTGGGTGGGTGGGGAAGTTAAATAGGTCCTTAAAACCCATTTTGTGGGTTCTAAGTGTAGTGGAAAAAGTCAATGTAGATAGGCATGCATTGAAGAATTTGCTTGTTTTCTATTACATAATCATATGGTTCCATGCTTGTTTGAATTTAATTGAATTGTTGGCTCATAATTATATCATGTTTGTTTATTTAAATTTAAATGCGATGTAGGTTAAGGATAGTGGAGGAACATTGATGAAACCACTGAATATCTTTATGTGAGAGATGTGGGGCACTCTAGAAAAGGTAGAGGCAATGGCTTAGTGGGTGAGTAATCTTCTAGCATAGAGGGTGAGTTTCCTTTTTTTTTTGGTTTTTCCATTGATATGCGTCTTATTTTATTGCATTTTGTGAGCGTTACATGCTAATTTGTTTTTGTATGAAATTTTTCTCTTTTTAGGCACAGTTGTTCACCTCTCTTTTTACCTATTTAGAGTTGACCATTACTCATAAGATTTACGGTGAGATTTCTCATAATATCTTAAAGTGTCTATTTTATATCTCAGAAGACTTTTCTTCTTTCTCATAAGATCTTGCGATCTATATTTAATAATTTTTGCTTTTATTTTTGTTTGGTTGGGTAGGTGGTGAAATAGAGGCAGGTCCTTGTGTTGATGTAGATTCCACAAGTGCATTGAGTGAAGATTAAGGCCATGGAGGAGAAGGTATATATGATTTTAATTTGTGTTTATTTAAATTAGATACATTTTATATTATTTGTGAACTATTCATTGATTGAGTGCAGTGTGTTGCAGATAAGGAAAGGTGGAGGAGTATTGATGAAACTATTGAAATATCTCTGCATGGGAGAGACATGGGGCAATTAGAAAACTGAAGGCATGAAACAAAGGGTAAGTTCTCTTTTGGTTTTACTATGAGTTTTTCTTTGTTTCAAACATGATGATTGTCCTTTGTCCTTCCTCTTATTTAGGGTATACAATTTCTGGTCTTCATAATATGAATTTTGTTGGTCTTCATAAGATTTCTCATAATATCTTGGAGTGTCTATATTATATCTCAAAAGACTTTTGTTGTTTCTCGTATGGTCTTGGGATCTATATTTAATAATTTTTGCTTTTAATTTTGTTTGGTTGTGTAGGTGGCAAAATAGAGGTAGGTCCTAGTGTTGATATAGATTCCACAAGTGCATTGAGTGAAGAGGATTTCTTTTATTTTTGTTTAGTTGGGTAGGTAGTGAAATAGAGGCAGGTCCTGGTGTTGACGTAGATTCCATAAGTGCATTAAGTGAAGATGAAGGCCAAGGAGGAGCAGGTATATATGATTTCATCTGTGTTTATTTTAATTAGATGCATTTTATATTATTTGTGAAGTATTCATTGATTGTGCAAAATGAATTGCAGATAAGGAAAGGTAAAGGAGAATTGATGAAACTATTGAAATATCTTTGCATGGGAGATACATGGGGCAATTTAGAAAAACACAAAGGGATGAGACAAAAGTAAGTTCTCTTTTGGTTTTACTAGGAGTTTTTCTTTGTTTCAAATATGATGATTGTCCTCTGTCCTTCTTATTTACTGTATACAAATTTTGGTCTTCATAATATGAAGTTTTGCTTAAAATTATTAATAAGTTTAAGATATATCACAGTATATTCAATATTTGATTAACATTTCTAATGCAGTTTTTATTTCTATTTTAATATTTCTCATAAGATCTTCTGGTCTCTTTTTTTTTCTAGTTTAGTTTTTTTCCTGATTTAGTGAGTGGGAAGTTATGGTAGGTCATGTTACAACAAAATCTTGCACCTATAATGATAAAGTCCAAAAGCTCAAGTGTGGGTTCCTGTACTAGGGATGGGGCCAACTGTTGCTTCACCAACACTCTTCTCAGTTTTGGATATCCATTATACTAGTGTCAAAAATTTCCCATAGACTAGCCCTAGGAAAACTTATTTCTGTCTTTGATTTAAAGATGATCCGTCTTCAGTTTCACATAAACTGTCTGAGAGATGTGGAGGTAATAAAATATCTAGTGCCAACAAACCACCCTTTCAAGTTTGCAATCAGGGATGATCTCAAACAATATATTGTCTGCAATATTTACAACCAATGTTCTTTGGTGATAATCCAAACCTGTGGTTAAAATTCCAAACAAGTGAACTTGAGTAACAACAGAATTTGAATCCTTCTTTGCAGGGTTCTCCACTGTCACACTTTTTCCTACATCTTTCACTTGATATTTGCAGACAGAGAAAATATATTTTCCAGCAAAATTGAAACTCTCATCGTGCTGATCTTTATTGGCTGATTTTACTTCATCTGAAACATCTTTTTGTTCTTTTACAAGTATATGATTGGGTTATCAGAAAATGATCCATACCATATCTTGCTAGAGTTATACTCCTGAAAATGCATTGCCCTTAAATTTTCATTACCTTCATCTGTGTGCCTATATCATCTTTAAGAGGCTTAATAGAATTACCATCAATGTCCTCAAGAGCATAATCACCAGGAACACTGCCATCGTTTTCCTTTAGGCTAGGGCAGTCAAAACCTTTATTCTCATGCTCCCACTGTATATCATTTTCACAGCTATCATTATCTTCTTTAACAGTTGTGTAAGTCCGCTTTGATGTGATATCCTCAAAAGTGGCTTTATCTTTACATTTTTGCATATTCTTACAATCATATGCTTCTTGGCAATTTTCATCTTTCTCATAATACTTAGGATCATCATCAAACATTGGTGGCCTGTCAAAGCACAATACATACTGTCTTGGGTTTATCTGTAAAAAATAGTCATATCCCTCAAAATATTTACTCAGATCCAACTTTAAATCTTTTCCCATGATCACCTCATTTACTTGGTTGTCAATTCTTGCTTCTTCAAATTCTGAGCACCAATCCCTACTTTTGACAGTAGTGATATCATCACAACTTGTAGGCATGAAAATGGCACAAGATTTATCTTCAATACCCTGCTCATCACTTACTGTAATGGCTCTATTTCACTAAGATGCAAAATGAAATATCTATGGCCAATTTGTATCAAATCAAACAATAAATTCAATCTGCACACATCATGGCTGTTCTTAGGGTCAGCAATGCTGTTTATAATGGGGCAGCCAATAGAGAAACTAATCAAAGTGATTCCCATCTTCCCCAGGAGTAGCGATATACCCTGTGTGGCTAGAAGTGCTAGTCTCCTCAAATTTTGAGCACACATCGTTCCTCGGAGCAGCCTCTTAATCTCAGCTTTCCTGGTTAGATAACTCATCACCAAGCAATTCAAAGTGTGCAAATATAACCCTGTTATGAGGTCCAACTCTTCCCAACAGATCTGATCCATAATTTTCCTTCGGTCAACTTCCATAATAGAAGCATGAGACTGCTTTTCTTGATCTGAGGCATCATCTTCAACAGATACTTTGTTATACTATCTCCTCCAATTTTTTCACAAAAGTTTAAAACTCTGCGGTCAGTAATGCTGTCTTTTTTGAGTTTCTAGTTGCAAAGTACAGATTTGACCCATAATTTCCCTTTGATTATCTTCCATGATAGAAGCATGAGACATTTTTTCTTGATTTGAGTAGTCATCTTCAACAGATTCTTTGCTATTGCTACCTCAAAATTCTTCACGAAACTTCAAAAATCTAGGGTCAGCTATGCTGTCTTTTTTGACTTTCTGGGTGTGAATTCCAACTTGTGACAGTGGCAACATCATCACAACCGGTGAGCCTATAAATAGCACATTCCACATCCTGCATATCCATGTGCTCAAATGGCTTTGTCTCACTTGAATTTTCTACGTGAACAGCACTGTTGGCCTCATCAAATTATAGACCCGCAACATCACCCAAAATAGCAGCAATATCTTCATGATCTGGTGTATCATCGTCTTGAAGGATATCAAGAATACTTCCTTCCACCGCTGCATTATCTTCATCATCGTCAATGTCATCTTTGCCTTCCAACAAATCAAGAAGTCCTTCATGCTACAGGGCTGCTAACAAGTGCTGAAAGGTGTCTTCATATCTCTGCCATCTTGGGCCACAACGCTTGAGAAAAAATTCAATCAAAGCTTTGAGGAAAGATATTGTCTTCAAACTGCAATAGTGCTTGAGCTAACCTCTCTAATATTGTCCCAAAAAGTAAATGAATAACATTCTAATGAATTAGAATTTTGTGATATATCTCATAAATGTCAATACATGGGGGAGAACAACCCAAGGAGCACCACAAAATGTTGGAAGCTTCTTTTTCAAATTTGGATGAGGCTTGTTTAAATATCTCGAGATGCTCTCAACATCCAATGTTGGGTAGTGTTACCACACAATCTAGTGGGGCACTAGGAGGGGAGCCTATGGGACAACTACTAGACCAAGTGACAACAATGGGACAAGGACCCACTGTTACCTTAGTCAATGTCCTCTACTCTTTACGGACACTTTCGCTGATGGGAGGAGTCACGATAGGAAGGAAATGAATAATGCTATTTTATTGTGATTATTATCTTGCATTTTTCTACAATTGTTGGGTTAGGGTTTCTCATGAGCCACATAAAAAATTGCAACATCTTTTATGAACTCTATTTTATTCATGTGCAAAATCTGTCATCAAGTATCCATTAAGGAAATTAGATTGCATTCCTTGACCTTAAGTCTCCTACTTTGGAAAGTCACCTAGGTTAGATTGAGAAGTGATCTTTCTTTCCCTCTCCGTTCAAGGTCTTCATCTATTCACTCACTCCTTGTCTAATTCCATTTGTCCAGAATTTTATTAATGAATGAGCCAATGCATTGATCCTTCAGTTTCCATCACTTACATATTTCTAAAATCATTAAATTCATTGTAGCTTGTGTTTGGGAATTTGTGTGAGCATTTTCTATGAAAATCCCTAGATCTAACAATCTATGGAATCCTACTGCAACTAGCTAAATCTACTTCACCTAGATCATAAATTACATTACAAACTTATTTCAGACTTCTTCTTGAAATATTGAAGTAAATTAATAAAGCAACCCACACCAATTTAAATATGATTCTGGAACATATAAACTGAGCAAGGAAATACAAACACATAGGACACTATTATTTTTGGACGAATGTCCCCGGAAAAACCCAACACGGGAAAACCAGTGCAGCAGCTCTGAGGGTTTATTATTATTAAGCAGTAGCAAATTCTGAATACATCTTTGAAGACCTCACAGGGTTATTCCGTTACAGAGAGAAATACTGGCAGAAAGAATTGTGAGGTTATCTCACACTATCACTGGAAATCCTGGCTAATCCA
>APFE031121066.1:0-11829 GCA_000404065.3 Pinus taeda | reverse complement strand
TTTTAATCTCCTAAATATCTTTATCTCATTCAGAACAAACGACCCTTATCAATCGGTGCAAAGAATAAGTATCTTTATTATAGTTTTGAAAGTAATTGTATAATTAAAAGTTTGGAAGCTCTTATCACTTTATAGAACAATAACAAAAGATAATTAACTTATAGTGGGTTAAAGTTGTGTTTTGGTTTAAACATTTAACCATATGAATGAAATATGTATCTTAAGCGTATGTTAAAGTGAAGTAAAGTGTATATATGTGTAGGGTGCAACAGGATGTTCAAGAACCTATTTACCTAAAAATTTATCTCAGTAATATATATATAAAAAGAGGAAATATGATGTTCAAGAATATATTTATTTAAGAATTTACTTCTATTCTCATAAAATACATATGTTTTCATGATCTTAATTTTCAAGCTTTTCTCTAGCTTAATTACTATTAAGATTCTCAAATCAATACCATTTACATGTTTTTAAAAACATCATCATGTTCTTAAGAATATTTGCAAATTTCTATGAACATATCTTTATATATTGTTGATGACGATGTACCAAGTGTCTAAAGATCAAATTTCTTTAGGTGCAAACTTTTTTTTGCAGTGAAAAGATATCTGATCCTGCTTGAAGTTTAGTATATCTAGAGTTAAGATGGATGTAGGATGATATTATATAAATTTCACATATCTATATAAAAGTAATCTTATATTTCATTTTTATTAAGATCTTGATTTAATCTATATGGAATGTCCACCAAATATTTTTAGTAGCAGTGAGAGTAGAGGATTTAGATATATCTTGAAAGTATAACTTCTTTTCCCTTAAATTTAAGTAAAAAATGTAATAAAATTAAATTAAAATAAAGTAATTAGAAAATAGTTTAATTTTGAAATGAGTTTTGAGTATTGATAAGTCATGTTATCACAATAAAGTCTATCTACAAGTTAATAATATTCATGGTAAAGTGGGTGTGAATATTCATGATTAAGAATTTTGTGATACTATGAGTTTATGGCAAATATTAATTTTTTATGTGCTTATTAATTAACTTTAAATGTGGTTACAAAATCATTATTAATAAGCACATGGTGAATCGGTAACTGCAGGCGTAAAAAAGGGAAGCCCACTTTCGAAGAAAAATAATTTAATTAATTTTTCTCTTTTATTTTTCACCACCCATGAAATTATTTCACAATTACCCTCTTTAATCTATATTCACTTCCAAGAAAATAACTTGGATATTTTATCATTTCCTACACCAGTACGAAATCCTTTATTAAGAAAAGAAATTGCATCATATATTTTCTTACATAAAAGGCATACACATTGCTATATAAAGATAAGAAAGATTACTTATCTTTTAATGGTTCAAATATATATAATTACAAATCTTTTACTATATATAGTAATAAAAATATTTATCTACATCTAGTAATATATTTTTCTCTACCAAAAAAAATATATACTCACAATCTTTGTCTACATATAGTGATATATATAAAATCTCATTTTTAGTAAAATATAGTAACTTATATTTTCTCCTTTTAAGAAAATATAATAACTTATCTTTTCAAAAGGCACACAAATACTCATATATTTTATCACACTCCTCACTGCATGTGATTATATATATATATATGTATATGTATATGGATATGTGTGTGTGTGTGTGCATATATATATGCCAAAAAACCGAATTAAACACATATATTTTCCTTCAAGAAAATGGATGGGTTACTAATATTAACCATAGTTGATTAGCCCATCAAAAAATGACTCCATAAAAAAGAATGTGAATTGGTATTTTCCTCTTTCCATGTCTTCTACAAGCCTTTTGATGACCCACCGTCGGAAAACCAATACTGTAACAAGGAATTTGATGAGAATAAAGATAAACTTGAGTGGGGAAATGAACTCATCGGCACGCCCGATAAATGGCACCTAGAAATTCTTCATGCACAGAAAATGGAAACGTGATGCAATTTTTCAGGTGAAGGTTAAATAGGAGACATTGACATGATAGAAAGTGGATAGTGAAAGTCCAAGAAAGTGATGCTCTATCAAACTGTTGGATGGGGAAAAGTTTCATGGGGTTACAAAGCCTCTCTAGTAGAGAATGGGTTGCGAATGACTGAGCAAGAGGTAGAGTATAGAGAAAAGTTTGTTTCCCTCTACAAAATAGATCTTTGATATATGAAAAATGGCAAGGTCGTGATTAAGAAATGTAGAAATTTCACCGTAGATTAAACTGATTATGCAATGTACTAAAGAAAAATACTTAATCTACTTCTACAATCAAACTTGTGGAATCTTAATCGATTTTGAGCAAGATCAAATAGAACATATATAACAAATGCACACATGAAACAAAAAAGAATACTATGGGGAAAGCCTCAGCTAAAAACCCCAATATCTATATTATCATGCAAGTTGAAATATCTCAGGATTACACAAAGCTTTAGCTCTCAAGCTATCCAACTCTCAGTACAATTCCTCACTGCTGCTCATAGATAGAATACACAACACATATGCCTTCCTTTACCTCACACACTGCTCTGACCTCTGAAATAACTGCGCAATCCTGAAGGAGATAATTCCTTCTGCATGGATGAGTTTCCTTTATAGGAAATATCCTCCAACTGATAGTACACTGTGCCTTCCTTAATTTCAACCGGGTCTTTCTCTAAACTAGCATGCATGAGTTATTTATGAGAGAATATTAATTATTTGGAGAAAACTAGTTGCATGCATACATGCATTAACTGACTGAACTCACAATTAGTTCCTCCAACTATTTGGAACTAATTTAACTAGACTTAACTCAGTTAATTGAGCTAACTAATTACAATTCAAATACAACTCATCCTTATTTCCTTAATTAAGGGATAACTTCCTCAATCAAAGGGATAATTGTTGCATGTCTTCACAAAGACTTTATGTTTGATTTTCTCCACCTAATTAACTCAATATGAATTAATTAATGATTTTACAAACAACTACTGAGATCAAATTCAAATTTTAATTCTCAATTTTAATTTAGGGACTAATTAAAATTGGAATGTATCTTGAAATGCTATTTATAGCAATGTTATTTTTAGCATTTCTTGTTTCTATTTTCAACATTCCCTCTGAAGAAGAAAGGCATTCAACTAGAACCCGATCTTGAACCTTTGGAATGTTCTACATGCAACACTTCTCTCAAGTGTTGTTGCTCCAAAAAGTCTAGGAACACAAAAATATCCAACCTGAATCAGAATGATGCCCTTGTCATCAATGTCTCTAACTGCTATTGCCTCTGTCTACTGAAAACTCTACACTTTTGTGCTCTTCGGCATCTGACTACTCTAGCCTCTATCACTTTCATGTTTAACTGCGTCAATCACACTAATTTGTCTTGTTGCATCCATGTTACTGTTGCTCCTTTCTCCCAGCACTACATCCACACTGCACCTCCTCTTATCATGTTGCATCGTCCTGCCACTGCTGCACTGCAACTGAGTTACTGAGAAGTAAGTAACTGATCTCCCAACTGACCTCCCTGTTGAGCTGGAAACAGCCTCTGATGGTGAAGCTTCCTCTGCCGCTCCATCTACATTTTTCTCTACCCACTTAGCCAGTCTTGTTACCACTCGTTGGGGCTCGTGTACCAAGGTCTAATCAAAGAGGCTAGGTACCTCAAGGATCCTACCCCTATTTTAGCCTTCCTGGGACTATCACCTCACATCACCTCACCTCACACCTGGAGGTATGGATGCATGTGATCCCTATGCCCACTTGGCTTGAAATTTCCCCCTACTGGAGGTCTTTCCATGAGTGGATGCCTCCACTCGGTCTCCTCTCGACTTCTCCAGTGGTGGCTACTCCACAACCTCCTGAAGCTGCTTCACCAATTGAGTCTCCTCCACAATTTTCTGAGACTTCTTATGGTGTTGCATGTTGAGAGGTAATGTACTCTCCTTCTCAACCACCAAGTCTCGAATAGTTTCCTTTGCTCCTCAAGGATTTGCATGCATCTTGAACCTCAAGAGCATACAGGTTCTTGAATCATGAACCGATTTTCTTCACTTGTCTTGTGGTGATGTATCTAAGGAAAACCTTTCCCTTACTGAAGACTACATCATAGCCTTTGTCCTCCAGCATTATCCCTCTAAAAAGAAACTGTACCTTCACCTGAAACATGGTACCTTTAGTCATCACCAATCTCTATGAGTATCTTGAGGTCATTCTCCTCCAAGGTACTGAACAAACTCTTATCATTGGTCATGTGGAATGAGGTTCCACTATCAAGAAACCAACCACAACCCATCATCGATGAAACCATGCATGCGATGTGTAATATCCCACCCTTAATAATAAATAATAAATAATAATAACTAAATACAAAACTAATAATTAATAATAATAAATAATGAATAATAATAGTAATAATAAATAAATAATAATAAATAAATCAACTTGATAATAAATAATAAGATAATAATAGTAAATATATTAAAAATTATATAAAAAGAAATAAGTAATTAAAAATAAAAATAAAGATAGTTTATAACATATTTAAGCTCTAAATAAGAATAAGAAATAAAAGAAGAAATTATCCAAAAGAAGGAAATAAAACAAGAAAGCTAAAAATCAAAATAAAAGTAAAGAATAAAACAAGAAAAAAAGTTGCATGCAGACACATGGAGTGTGTGCATGTGGTTCCCCTTCCAATGTTTTGTTCTATTTAATAGATGGTGAGGATGGGAGGTATCCATCATTCCAAGATTCTATCTGTCATTCTCTTGGGAGAATGGTATACTAACACTTAGGAGCACTCGCAGTAATCATTGATTGAGGGCTCGGGGATGGCCAGTTGTACCAGAATCCTGCACAATTGAGCCTACGATTTGGAGGAGAGTCGTCCCCAAAACCCTATTGCGGTAAGCCTACTTCTACCAGAGGTAAGCCCAAGTAAGTACACTTCATAGTTTAAATTTAATGTTAATAAGTTAATTAGATATCTATTTTGGGGTTGTTACATATGGTATCATAGCATGTTTAATCCTTAGGGCTCATGGGCATCCGAAAATTTAGTTTGTTGGAATTTTAACTTGCCTTGTTTTAAAGTTACAGGTTGATTACTTCCAAGAGGCGGCATAATTTTTTTTCAAACCCTCACTATGCCGTAAATTTTCTTATTCAATGCATACTTACTACATAGCTATATTTTGATTGGTTTTGGTGATTACGTTTCTACCTGTATCAACTTTAGATTTGGAATTAGATTCATTTCTCTACAATTTTATCATAGATGCTTGAGTTTGAATGATCTGTAGTTCTTACTTTCTCTCTATGCTTTATTTCTAGAACTGGATCATTTCTTGAACTGTTCCTTTACCAGTTTATTTTGTCATCATTCACCAAAAATATAGAAAGAGATCAGTAAGCTATGCAGTTATTTTTCAGACTCATTTTGCAGATACGTTGGTCATGCATGGAGAAAAAACCTATTTTTTCATACTATTTTGCAGTTTTTTTTTTCTGAGCTGCAATTGTCCACGGAGAAAAATGAGAATTTTTTTTAGTGCATGTGTATGTACATATTTGATTAATGAAATAGAATTTCATATATCTGTTGTGTTGACCAGTTATCTTTATATGAAGGGTACGCGCTAACCAAAGCATGGCGGTGCTTCATGCTCAATCAAATTTTTATCTGAAGCATATATAATACTATGCTTAATCATTAGTTAAAAATTATAGGGTAAGTTATTATAAGCTTTTAATATTTGTTTCTTAAGCTTTGTTAAGATTAATTGGGTAATTAATAGACCTTGGACCGATTATGAACAAGTTCTTTAACATGTATATTTGTTGGGCCATTCACGATGACAGATAGGGTCTGGTTTGCACTTGAGTTGAAATGAAAATTTAGTCCAGTGTTTCAAATCGGTGATAGGATAGAGTGGTTAAAATAAATGATTTAAATATAGATGGACATTTAAGCCATGTAAATCATTCTATTTTTACTAAATGGAACTCTCCTCCATGAAAAGTCCACAATAAAAGGCTGCGTACAACAAAACAAAATTGGCTTTATAATATATAATGATGCTACCGTAGAAAATGCCCGAAACATTATGTCATGGAATTGATTGTCTGGAGGAAATTTTATAGTTTGCCTGGAGAAAAATTTCAAATCTAATGAGAATTTCTGAGCTCGCACTCGAACAGAAATTTTAACACCGTAATGTGCGTGTCTGAGCACGGACTCGAACAGAAATTTTAAAGAACTCAAATGGAATTTTTAAAATATGCTATGGAATTGATTGTGCGGAAATCAAATTTGATCATATATTTTAGGGTATCAGATCTTTTTTTTATCTAGTTTATAATGTGTGAGTGATCTTAGTTTGGTATTACAGCCGCTTAAATCTGGTATTGTTATGAATATAGAACAGTTTTTAAAAGCTTTGTGCATATCCAAAGCATTGATACCTAGAGAACAAGAGGTATGAGAGCTTTGGAAAATCGGATAGTGATACCAATATAGTTCATTTAGTACTAGTCTGCTTATTCAGACTATTGATACCTAGGTCCTTTATTGAGATGAGTTCCTGCTTTCTCTTTGAATTATCCAAACAGGTAATTCTAGTCACAAATTTGCCCAATAGTCTTGCATGCACCTCTTTGTTTTGTTATAATTGGGTTGATTTTTACCACAATGTTGGATCAGAAATTCTCATGCCATGTATTATAATAATGGTCTGTTTTAATTGCACGTTCCCTTGATTTTATTTCCTTATTCTATATCGTTAACAATGCAACTCTTTTCCTTTGAGCGATTCATGCAATAGATGGATGCGGACTGCATTTTGGTTCCATAATAAGATATTCGAACCTGATTAAATGGGAAAAAAAGATGACTATTGGTTTGAGTCTTATTTCCAGTCTGGAAGTTTCATACCTTTTATTATTTGAGGCGGAGTTCAAAACATAGAGAAGCAGTATAAATGGAGGAGTTCAAAACATAGAGAAACAGGATAAATTCCTATTTAATTTGTAGAGGTTAGAATTTAGAGATTTAATTTTGGTAAATTCATCGCAATTCTTCTTGCTTTAATATAAAGAATCCGGCCGTATGCCTGCACAAGCATTCGACGATAGAGTCTGAGAGCTTCCTCATACAGACAATTTAAGACATAGCTTTTGATCATCACATTCCATAAGAACAAATCTGGTTTATGCATTTTATCAAATTCTTTATACTACTGCAAACGGCATACCTACCTACAAGCTTGGTCTCAAGATTGATATTCGGGCTGAATCCATGCCTGAGCATATGAGCATGGACTTCATTCAATGCTCTTATGTCTTTGCATGCCTGCAATAGAGAAGTATACGAATTGCATTCGTGTAGAATAGCTCGTTGGTTCAGCTCTTGTCTTAATAGACCAAATCCATCTCTCAACATATAACGATATGCTTCCTTCGCTGCTCTCATGTTTTCATATTGTCTAAGAGAAGAAGCAACATCGTGTTACTTCATTGAGTTGGTCTCTGCGGGAATTGATCTGAAAACTCTGTAGACTAAGATAGGTAACAGTGGTACATGAAACCGATAATCTTTGTTCATGGCCGTTTCATTTTTGATGTTCAAAATTTCAAATCGATTGACTTGAAGATCTCACTTACCCTGCACATATCATTTATTTTTGGTGTTTCCCAACAGTTTGAAATTTTTTTAAGAGTTGTCTCCGTGCCAAAAGTGATGGGAATCTGGGTAAAAAAATCTCAAAAAGTCTTGTACAGGCAATATTTGAATCGTGTTTTTGATGGTGGAAATGGGTTCATAGCCATCAAAAACGTCTAGGACACCTAAAGTTTAACAACTATAATTTGGATCCGAAAATAACACATTTAACCGTGAGCCATTTCTGGGCTTAGACCAAATTTGCAGGTTGTTTTTCTTGGATGACTAGTTTGGGTAAAACCCCTGAATGAAAAGCGTCTCGTGGAACTTGCAAGAGTCCACTCTGAATATAATTTCTCTGCACATTGATATTCATTATTCTTTAATATTTCTTTCACACTGAATCAAGAAAGCGGAGTCGAAGGAAGTATTATAATGACCATCAGGATTATAGTTGTTTTCCAACTTCTGCAAGTTTGGCAAGCTGAATATTTCCGACAGCTTTTTAAGCCAATCACGTAGATACCTTCCAAATTGACTTATTTTTGTTTTTTTCAAAAAGCTGCTTGGATTTGAACCATAAAATACCACAGATTATTGTTGTCCATTAAATGTTCGCTGCTGATTTTCGTATATGTTTGAAGATCACATTGCACTTTGTTTTGGTATATGCAATTATATAAATTTTCATAGTTTTTATTGTGGAAGTGAAATATAATGACAATTATGTCCCTGTAGTTCACCGGAATGCAATTTGAAAAGGAACAGATAATTGGGTCTATATTTAAGTTAATGAATCCTTTCACAATGTTTAAATAAATTCTTGAAGAGTAATTTGGGTATATTGAACAGTAATGCAATATATATTGCACAAATTGAACTATTTGTTTTAAGTATAATTTTTAGTTATTTTTAATGGACGCGGAGAAATGATATCTTAAGGATTGTGTTCTAAAGAGGTTTTGACTGAATTGCATCCTCAATAATATTAATTTGCTTTCTTTAATCTATAATTATTTTCCTTGTTTGGCCTTCAGATTGCCTTGAAGAAATTTTTAGAAATTTTTAGGTTGGGTGGCCAGCTGGTTTGGATTTCCAAGTACCTGCCTGTGTTTTTAATTAGATTGTCTATGATTCAACTCTTTTATCCAAACGGATTTGTCTTATATGTTGAACTTTGAGAATTGTTTATAGTCTAAAGAAAAATTATGTAGCATATAGAATGAGTGGTAGTGATGCTGATCTATTAGAATAAGGAAAAAAAAATCCAGCAGCAGAGAATAAAGTTGGAAATGCTCTCTGTAATGAACGTACTTTCTCATTTATTAGAGTCTTTTTTTCTTGGGATTATACAGATTACCACTTCTTGGGAAATAAGAATATCGATAAATTACTCTGACTTCCTTTAGTATCAATATACTCAGGAATCAGAGAATTAATTCACTAGATTCGAAAAATATTTAGAATTTACTAAATAAAAGTTAATTTAGTAGATTTGGATGCATGTGAAAAATAGAGTACGCAACTAATTCATGATAAGAATTAGTTAGAGAGATAATTTTACACAGTAGATATTGGTTATAGAGTTCTTAATGGGACCCTATTCTTTGTTAAATATTTGATTTCTACTAAGATCTTAATACTTCCGCATAGTATTGATTTCCTAACTGTTATTCTATGGAACTAGTAAGTAAGATATAATATACACTTCTATATCATACATTGCGTAGATCTATGAGGGTGCGGGAAGAATGTTTAAAAATTTGAAGTGGAATGCTTAACCAATTGATAATTGTTGTTATTCCAATATATTTTGTCCCTTATACTCACTATCATAGATGTTATGCTAATCCATTTATGGTTTTGAGAGGAAATTATTGTGAAACTATAGATAATTGCATAGATAATTTGGGATTAAATTACAGTAAGGTTTGAGGTAGTATACAGGTCCTCTATGCTTATGCTTATAGACTAGTGAATAATAACTTAACCCATCAGAGTGGTGAAGTTTCTTTGCAGTACTGATATCATGAAGACACCTTAATTTATGTTCAAACGATTACAAGTTAAATTTGGATGAGTAAAGTGGTTAATAGTAGAGACAAATTAGTTAAGTTTCGTGTAAACCACATTTAAAAAAAAATCGTTGAATTTTTTAGTATTATTGTGCACTCAAATTTTTTAAATAAAGTCACAACATTGAAATGCACAATATATGGAGATATATGCACAGTCAATAGACATTGTAGTCTTCAACATAACAGTGTATATATACCGGTCGTTCAGTATAACAGCATTTGGAAATAACTTTCAATGGAGTTCTGTTTAGGGTTTTATACCCTAATTTGAGCACGTATTATTTGAAGAAGAGTTAATGATTATACTGAACGAATATCTTATGGTTTATAATCCATAATGATGGAATGTGTTGATGGATTTTCTTATAGTGGGTTTTGAAGAAGTTAGTTTTTCCGGGATAAAGATGCTTCTTAATGTCAGACAAAGAGGTCTTGACGGTATATCATTTGGAGTTATGGCTCGAGCAAAGCCCAATGAGGCGGTGGACAAAGAAATTGGGCTGAGAAGAGCTTCAACGTAGCATATCCATGCCTTTTTTTGGCTACTCAAGTTTTAAATTGGTATCTATCTGTTCAACTTGACCATTTCTATCTCATCTATGTGTTCAACTTGACCATTTCTATCTCATCCTGATTTTGAAACTGTAATTCATTAACAGACTTGGCTATTGCTTGTCTATCTTCATGTAGGTTCATTGAGTCATTCTGATTAGTAGATTTATAAATTACGTTGTATTCATGAACCAACATCTCATCCTGAACAAATCTTGTTGATAACACATCTATCTGCAAACAATTTAACCATTCAATTCCCACGTAATTCGAATGAGGAATCGCGCGTAGCTTTCCATGGATTCAATTAATCAATGGGTGAATCTTTCTGCAGATAGATGAATCTATATTTTATTCTGCTATTGCACTCAGCGTTTGATAATCCATTTACATCAGTGGGGTACACTCATTTCATTGTCTGTTAATTCTGCAGGTCTAGTACCGCTTTGCTTTTTCAGATTTTGGACACTGGAGGTGCGGCTAATCGAACTCATAACATTCTATGGTTGAATATGAGAATGACTGTAGCATTGCAAATAATGAAAATTTTCATTAGTAGGCGGCAAAGCTATATACGAAGCTATATAACGAGCTTAATAATGGAGTTGTCTGTAAATTTGGAAGTGTATATCGTGAGATTGCAAGTGTTTGAATGTTTCAAATCACAATATGATGTTCATCAGTATGGGCAGATTTCTCGACAATTTACAATTTTCTATCTTAGGCAGGTAATTTTATGCCTAATTGTATTGTAATTTAAGGGATTTGAAATGGTGTTGCCTTCGCCGGTGCGCTTGCAGGCAGACCATATAATTAATAAAATGATTATTTTTTTGTTGGGGAGGAATGACCTTGCCCGTCATTCGATTCGGTTCTGGGTTGGGTGGCAGTGTCTTGTCTTTATGGTGTGGAATATTTTTTATGCTTGATTCATAAATTTTATGACTAAACATCAATACAACTTTTACACTGTGACATGAAAATAGTAATTGAATGTGAGGAAAATGTCACTTTAGTTTTACTTTGCTAGGTCATACGACTTTGTTCAAAGCATATAATAAATCATCCGATAGTACTAGTTTTTCTTCATGAAAAGGTTTACGTGGGTTATCCAGAAAGCTTCACTATGTAATTATGTTGTCCAGTCATGAGGACTATTCATGACCAGTTTCTTCATGGGCCTTAACTGCTTAAAAGGCATCCACTTTGTAGATAATATACTTTCCATAGGATTGATGGTAATCTTGTAATAGGAAAAAGATTCTTTAGTCACGAGACTCGAAGCACTTCTTCGACTTTTGGTGGATATTGAACCACATCTCTGTGATTGATAGAATCTAGATCATTAGTACTCCTCATCTTGCATTCAATGATCATTTGAAAGGTGAATTAGTGGATGGATTGGATCATCTAGTGACTCACATCACATTGCCGTTTTTCTTTAATTAGCTACCCAATCTTGTATCTAAGGACATATATATTCTTAGCAATAAGCTACAACAATCGGATTCTTGATGGATAACTTAAAGT
>APFE031121058.1:0-18327 GCA_000404065.3 Pinus taeda | reverse complement strand
TGATGGTCTTTGGAATTTTCCTTTCCTTTTGCATGCACAGTAAGTGCATGCGCTTTGGAATTTTTAAGTGTGCCCATTTTGATGAGCTTATCTTTCTCATGCATCAAAGGCTGAATAAAAGAATCCAGTGAGGGCATCTTCCAAGTTGCACCAGTTGTATATTTGACTGTGTGGAATGTAGAGACGAATACTACATACTCTGGATCAAGTTTTGATAAAATGGAAAGAATCAACTGATTTTCTTGCTTGGATTTGTTGATCCCACATCCTTTCAGCTGAACCAACAAGGCTTTATACCTTGTGAAAAAATCTTGAATGTTCTCAAAGTTTCTCGGATCTAATGAGTTTAACTCATTTTCGAGAATGTGACCTTGCATTCCATCCTGTTTTCCAAACAATCCTTCCAAAATTTTCCATTCTTCATTTGGAGTTAAACATGATTCAACATGAAATAGCAGTTCCAGAGAAATAGATAAACATAGGATGCCGAAGGCTTCGTCCATGCAATTGAAATATCTTGTTTTCTCCATTGCCGATGTTGGTTCAACTTCTGTTTCCATGGTTATTCGAAATAATCCTCTACTTCTGAGATGAAGTTAAATCTTTGGCTTCCATTCGAAATAATTATATGGAGTGAGAATTGCTAATTGTGGAAACTCCAATTTAGACTCCATTCTTTGTTGTTGCTTCAATCTTCTGAACCTGCAAATAAAATTGCTTGTGCACTGATTACAAATCCCAATGCTCTGATACCATGTAAGATTTTTGAGAGACACAGATCTAGATCTGCAAAACAATAAACAAGCTTGCAAGAGAAGGAAGGAAGCGAGCAAGAATTGAGAAAAGAATGAAAAAATTGATTCTACAATATTAGTTTTAGAATAAATACATAAAAGCAACTAAGTTAAGCTTAGTTGTACATGCAATAACTAAAGCTAACTAAAGCTAAGTGTGCTTTATCTTATGTTAATGTGTTTACAACTAAGCTTAACTTAGTTGCTTTTATGTATTTATTCTAAAGCTAACTAAAGCTAAGTGTGCTTTATCTTATGTTAATGTGTACATGTGCCACATGCAAGCAATAAGTTAACTGGAGGTAATCTAGGTGCATGTACTCCAACACAGCTAGTCTAAGTGCATGTACACCAACACAGCTAGTCTAAGTGCATGTACACCAACATCCCCATCCATTTAATCAGAGGAGAGATTGTAATTGGTACGCATGACAAGTTGAAAACTCCTCCGATGAAGAAATTTTCTCCAGTTGATACCCGACCCAGAACGTCGGTACCTTTCGGGGGGCTGTCAATGGCCAAGCATGTCTACAATAATTCAAGACGACGTTAAAATTTTGGAAGCTCAGTTTTAGGCAATCAGAATTTCTACCATTGAAAACTCATTTTCGAGTAATTTTGCAAATAAGTAACATTGCAATGTTATTTAGTGGACAATTACCTTTTTTGAGAACTCTTATGCATGCTATAACATTTTTTTAATTATATTCTTTTCAATGTTACAATACATATATATACATTCTAAAGCATCCATTAATCATGGATTACAGTGGTTTCCTTGACCGGATCTACATAATACCATAAACCGAAAACCATTGCGTATAAAACCATGTGTGAAATCCATGCACACAACCCTAGATAATAAAGAGTCTCGAAATCCCGTGCAGGGGAGACCCCTGCATATGCCCTGACAGGGAGGCTTCCGCTTCTCTTAACCCCCCAATAGTCATGGAAAGAATATAACACAACCCAACAAATATTTTAATTTCCCTAAGTTTAGACTTAGGAAGTCCATTAAAAATATTGATTATTTTAATAAAATATAACCCAGGGAATTTTATCAAATGATTTATGGGTTCTTTAGAACTCATGTGCCATAGCTTCTTCACCAATTTTCAAGGCTAAATCACATCTAATGCTACCAAAAACTTATAAAAGATATGTTTACTTTAGTTGATACTTTTGTTCAAAATGATTGTGTCCTGGATTCTAAAACTTGGGGATTTGATGAGAGAAAAATGGGAGAATTATATTTATATGGTTAAATGATTTAGGCTATGTTATGAGAGAAAGTTAATGATAGAGTGACTTGGTATTATAATTTATAAACATGAGACATTATAACCAAATTAACATATGAAGTATTTTGGAGACCACTATGTAGCAAAGAGCTTCATGGTGGAACAATTTTATATCAAAATGGCAAGGACATCCTAAATTTAGGATTTTTATTTGGATTTTGTTGTCAAACACAATTATGGGATGGGGTGCTTGTAGAAGGAGAGGATGGAATAGGCCCAACATATGTATGTTGTATAAGAGAGAATAAGAAACCATTCCCCACCTTTTTGTACATTGTCGTGTCTCAAACTTTATTCGGAAATAGGTGAAGAATGAGTTGAATTGTTTAGGAATTTGGTAGGGTTTTACAATGGAAGAAATTCTTTCGCGTTAGATAAAAATATTTGTATGTTCCAAGTTCAAATTCCATCCTTTTTCTATTTTATGGGGATTACGGTTTTCTAGAAATGCAATTTTATTTAAGAGTGCCTACATTAATATTACATTACGATCTCAAAAATAAGCAGTGTATTTCTGGAAAAAATTAAGCTAGAGAGGGCAAAGAAAATAAGACAAGTACAATATATTTAATACAAAGAAAATTTCCCCTATGGAATTTTTAATGGAGCATGTTCTGAAGGACAATGTCGAACAGAAATGACCTTTTATCTTTTTTCTTCTCATTATATTTTAATAAAACAAGGGTTAGGGATGGCACTAATCAAAAGGAAAAATTGATTAGTCTTTGGAGCCTCTTGTATTTATGTAGAATGAAGAAATTAAATAAGATTAGAATTTTTGGAGATTCAAAAGCAAGCACGGAATAATCTAACAAAAGATTTCAATTACATGTTTTGAATTTAGAACCTTGGAAACTTAAAATTCAAGCCTTGCAAGAGGAATTTGATGATGTCTAACATTTTCATATTCTCAAGAAATCAAATGCTTTAGTTGACTTCTTATCAAAACATGAAACTCGATTAGGAAATAGGTTTGCGGAGATCGTTGAATTTAGGGATCATCAAATGATATCCCGATATTCTATTTTTTTGTTTTAATCCTCTTCCTCCCTTTCTTTTTTTATATTACTAAGCATTTTTATGTAAATATTAAAATTATAATGTAATTTTTTTTTATAAAAGAAGATTGTACTGAAGGAGTTCATAGAATGATCGGACATTGTATCTTTTGATTCCATAAATAACAAAGATACATTTTATCTTTTGAAAAAAACTATTTTTATTTTTTGCTATTTTAATATTTTATTAATGTATTTTTTCTGTTAAATAATATTTATCAAGAGTTTTTTAAAAATTTTCATTTATAAAGATTTTTTTTCTTTGTTTCACCTTAAGATTATATAAAATGTGTTTGTCTTATATTGATTTTTTTATTTATACAAAATAATAGATATATAATAAAATAATCACACTTTCTTTTGTACGATAAATATATATATATATTATTGATGTGGACATGGGGTATATAATATATGGTGATGGGGTGTATTGTTAAGGCACAACCTGATGAGAATATCACTGGTTCAAAATTTCGTGGGAAAATATTTAACCATGATAGGGGTTGGTGTGTCCTATGTCAAGTGCGATCCCTAAGTGATTTTGATGGCATAGATTCCCTTGGTTCACAATTTCTCAAACCAAAAGTTAATTGTGCAGTCATCTCATGACAAGCAAAATAAATAAATTATTGATGTAGTATAGGATAAATTGATACAACAATAAGAAATCATAGCCACGGTAAAGTTTATGGCCAAAAAAACCCTGAAACATGTATAAAAGAATTTTTTGGGAATATAGATTATAGTTAGAGAGTAGAGTAGATAAATATAACTTGATAATAGTCGATTAGATTTGTAAGAGGCTAATCTACATTTTTGTGAATTCCACACAAATAGAGAGAATTAGTTTTATGAATATCACATGGTATAGTTATTTTGGTTGACATTTTTAATTTATATTTTTAAATGTTGTTTGTACCTTTCATATTAACAATTTGAATTATATGGATTCTAGAAGTCATAATGTTGTTTCTACTTATGATAGTCCTAATTATTAAGACTAACTTCTAGATTTATTATAAAACTATGTTCAAATTAGTAAATACTAGTAGCATTTATGAGAATATTTATATTATTATCTAAAGTCATAATAAGATAATATTTTATAAATAAATTTTATTAAGATAAAAAAATCATATAAAATATTATAGTTTTTTTTTATTATAAAGAACAAAATTGTTTTAAAATAATGTAACATTTTAATATATAAGTAAAAAAGAAATGAGTATATTAAATACAAAAATAACTTTGAAGCAAGTAAAGAAAAAACATGCCAAAACCTGTGAGAACTAAAGACCAAATTATTTGACATCCTCACTTCGCTTTTCAATAAGGGTAGTTGTGGACCAACGAATCCCTACCCTATCTTGACATAGTGCTTCCTCATAAGTAAAATCAAATCCCAATAACCATTTTGAATATGGAGTAAATTGTTCATAGCTATGAGATAAGAAAATAAGTAACTCTAAAGTTAAAAATAAAAGAGATAGTTGGTTTTTTAAAAATTAGAAATCAAAATGCATAGTATCTCGATTTGGAAAACATGTAGGTTTTAGTTTAGTTGTTTTGTTAGGATTTTCGCTTTAGCCTTTTGTTCTACGCCTCCTTGATTAACTTCTCACCATAGAATTCTATAAAAGCTATAAGAAAATGAAAGAGGTATCATATTCATCGAAGATATTTTTGATTCCAAATTGAAATAGACTTATATATAAGAAACATAAAAAATGATTGTAACTTTTCTTGATTTCAACGTGAAAATATTTATATAGCAAATATAAAATTTGATGAGATGCAAATTAGTAATTTTGTGTGGAATTTAGTTCCGTTATGTTTACATAATTCTACTGATAACATCTTGGTGTTAGAATTTTTTTTTGATCCACCATTAAAACTACCATAAACCTAAACATAATTTAAAATAATAATTTAATAAACATTAAACTACTTACCATTACCATTTTTATACATTTGCATAGCTCTATAGGGCATTACCCTTATTTATTTTATAATTATAAAATAACATGATACATGGAAGATTAAGTCAAAGTAAAGAAAATTCCCATGACAAAGTCTATCTAGTGTCTTAAGTAATAGAAAAACTTTAACAGCATAATTTGGAAATGCACATAATAATTAAAAGGGTACTTTATAAATGTTTAGACTTTGGAGGTGATTCATTTTAGTGAGACACATGGATCTTTAGAAAAAAACACATCATGGAAGAATGGGCCTGAATTTGATATTCAAGTCACCAAGGGATGAGTGTTCAAAGGAAGTTATGGAAATTATCCCTTTCTCTTTTTGGGCCCATAAATGAGAGGAGGGTACTTGGTTTTGGGATAGGGTTACTTTTCATAAGTTTATGAATGCATGTAACTAAAATTGATGAGATTTAACCCTCTGCCTTTGAGTGAGTAGTTCGTCATGTTTTTCTATGTCATTGTGTTATCATTTTGTTGACGGTATTGGAAAATTCCAACATGTAAGGTGTCTCCCCGATATGAAGTCCCAATTAGACCTCACACCATTTGGTGTAGGAGCCCCATCTAGAATATGGCTCGACTGTCATAATCTTAAAGATTTTTCTTGGATGTAATTGAGTCGAGAGGCTCATTCGACAAACCAACATGAGAGGCATGTGTAAGTTTGTCCGTCCTTCCGTTCCCCTTTAAAATAAAAATAAAAGTTAAAAATTATGTTCTAAATAAAAAAATAATGTTAACTATAATAAAAAAAATGAATATGTTGTAAAGTAATTAGAAGTAAAATTGTCTATACATTATATATCATTTTTAAAAAATTATGTATATATCATAAAAAAAATCAAGTTTTTATGGTTAAAACATTTATTTGGTCCTATATATACTCTATTTAGCATTCAAAAGTTGAAGCTCAACAATGAAAAATAACACATTATATTTTACACTCTAAAGAAATTTGCACACGAATAAATTTGATCCCTCTCAGCTCAAGTTGTATCCATGCTTAAGATGGATCTATACTGGTAATTATCACAAGAGAGGAACATGGATGTACTTTCAAATGAGAAAGTAAGTAAGCCTTGTGAAATGTTCAATTGCAATATGTATCAAGGTTCTTTCACTAGAAGGGAAATGAAAGTGATTCTTTAGAAGAAAAAATAATAGTACTATCCTAATAAAGAAACACACAAATATATATGAAGGAATAATTAACCATCTAGCGAAATAGTTCACATAGACATATAGATCATTAAAGAAAATACAACACACATCCAACAAGATAAGTACCAAATCCAATGAAATAGTTCAATTTCGTTAGCACATAAGAATATAAACATATATTGCAAACGTCTAAAGAATAGTTTTACAATATTCGCAATACATGCATGAAAGTTTGCTGGCTCAATGAGCTCTGATTATTGAGTGAAATTTCCAAGATACATCATTACAGTGAGACACCATTAGCCCCAATATTGTAGCATTAAGCCACTACTTTCTCCTCAAAATAACAATCTTCTCTCTAATGCCTAGTTTGAGAAGCCAAGGTGAAAATTACCTTGCTTGAGTAATGAGGATTCTTTTATAACTATGGGGGTGACCTTTCATATCCCCATGAATCTTAAACTTACCTCGTGACTCTTGGACTTCTAGTATGAACTTTGAACTTATACATGACTTTTGGACCTTTCATAGTGAGCCTTTTGTCCATATATGACTCTTGGAATTCCACATATTTATATTTATAATCTTTTCTAAATTACATGATTATTTTCCATGTATTATGGGGACTATAAGACAAGGCATTAGAATTGATGGCTTCGAGTTTAGTGGCTTGTAACATGAAGTTATTTGAGAAGTGATGACACTGGCACTATGTCTTCAATACTTGTAACATATCTTTCATTCCTTCAACTATTGCAACATTTTTCCTTTTTCTTTAAGAATACATCATTTCATAGCTTCTCTTGACAAATATCCTCAAACATCTTCCGCCATGCTTACTAAAAACACCTGTAGGTAAGGATCATTGATGACAAGAAAACATTAGCACGAAAATCTCCTACTCTACTACGATTCATGCAATGCACCAACTAAGGATCAACAATTCATAAGGGGGAGAGAGAGATAGAGATAGAGAGGGACCTTCTTGGTACTGAGCACACTTGGAGGAGTCAAGGAGGAAAGGACAACTCATTGAGATTGCACCATGTGAAACTTTGGAAGAGGAGGAGACAAGGTAAGTGCATGGTATAGTTTCAAGAGGCAAGGCTGCAAAGGCCGTTCGCTAAGACTATGTGAAGCCCTAAGGTGGGTGAAAGGTGAATTTCTAAGGCACAAGGAGAAACATCACTACCCATTGGAAGTGTGCAGTGTGTAACACTAGGCAACTAGGGGTAGGGCTAGCGTAGGGAGGAAGAGTAAGCAACACGGAGAGGGGTCTTGCTAGCTAGAATTGTGCAGTGTGTAGAAGAGAGTAGGAAGGCTTAAGGTAGCGCAGAGAATAACTATAGCTAACAAGGAGGGTCACTACTAGGCTCTAGGAGTGTGCATTGCACCCTTTCTAGCCGAAAGGGCAAGCTGCAAGGTCAACAAAATCACTGTGTGTAATAGTGAAACATGGAAAAACAAAATGAGTTAGGGGTATGATCAAAATTTACACATCTCAACTAATCAATAAAACTCAGACATTATCCAAGACCAAGGAATATACATCATAACACTAGTTCACAAACATTCTCCAAGTGCAACAAGAAAACCATGAGTTGTTGTGACACAATGTTGTTTTGTGACTTGAAAGTACACTATGAATCTAAAGTTCACTATATATACTCTTGGTGATTCAATGACACTTAGGAAGGGACATGAACAAGACAAAAAAAAAGTAAAAACATGAAATGGCACTAGACGACCAAATGTGACACTTCACATGATGGTAGGTAGGATCTAAAATTAAAACTTAGTCAGACGTTTGGAGTGTTGTAGCAACGAGAATTCATTTGTTGACTCTATATCAAAGAAGGATTGTAAGTAGGTGCCAAAATATCCCTTTGCATTGTATATCGATCATTGGATTCAATTTCTTACTCTATGTTAGGCTATGCATCTTATATGTTTTCTACATAAATCTATTTTATGTCAATATTGTATAGTTATCCATATTTACATATTTTAATTTAAGTTCAAATAATATTTAAGTAATTTATGATGACCTAATACATGATCTATGTTGAAGAAACCCATCGACAATTTGATGGAAATTATGCACATGATTAGTCAAGGGCCCTCACTATCATAATTAGGAGCATCTCTATGAATATATCACATATGTTGATGGATTGTGAGTAGGGCGAAAATTGTAAACAATCATAAATGAACAAATTACAAGCCCTATTAAAGGGGGAAGAAGCATGAAGCATTGTTATGGGCATCTTCCATTCTATGGATAGATTTTTAATTCTCAAATATATAGCAGGGAGAGGATAGATACTATGAAATATTCTTGTTAAAAAAGATGAATTTGGCCAAGCCTACATGTCTTAATTCTACCGTAGTGAGAATCAAATAAAATTCCATCGAAGTTTGTACCTTACTACCATTTCCTCTTATACCAAAGATTTTTTCATTTATCAAATTTTGATTTGTATTTCTAATGATTTGAATTTTAACAAATTTCTAGATAAGATCATGATCACATCTTTGCAATCAAGCAACTATTAATTCAAAATATAGTACAGAATTTTGCCAACATGAGGGCATCTCAACCTATGGAACTAGTTATATTAACACATCCATATATTTGAGACAATCATTTTATGAAAAGTGAAAAAACCCAAGACATATTATTTGCAAGTTGACATGTGAAAGACATGCAGGAAATCTATTGAATGAAACATGTTTTCTCCAAGGATGTGAGCAAGGAGGAGCTTAATAGCTCAAAATGTATCTCCTTATAAATCCCGCAATTTCAACTTTTGGTTTGATATTATACATTCTAATTTTGTGGCTTAAAGATTCATCACACTTATCTATACTATCATGCTTAGTTGCTAGAATTTCAAATTAGGGTGATGAAGAAATAACACATTGCAAAATAGGGAATGGTGAAGTGGCCCTTGGATGTGATGGTATAGTGGTGATGTTTACAAATTTCTGGGTGCATCATATGATGATTTTCTATTTATGAGTTTAGGACCTATGAGTGTCATACCTTTTGATTTTTTAGGGTTAGTTATTCTAAAACATAGGTATATGAAGGGATGGTATTTTATGAACATCACTCCCTTTCCGCCTACTTCTTATTTAATGGCAATCTCAAAATAAGAAGTAATATCAAGAATAATGGTATAAGAGAGGTGAGGCTTTATGGGACATACTTTATATGCAATTTATCAATTGGAAGAGGTCAAACAAATGTTTTGACATGAATATAAATCTGAAATTTTCTTGTCCTCACATGCATATATATATGTAGTGATCTCCTCTCACAAATAGCAGTAGTGCGAGAAGATAATTTCAAAAAAATTGGTGAAAAGGGGAGAAAATTGACAACCCATGTCAATAAGCTACAAGAAGAAGGAAGGGAATTTACACCTCAAATTTCAGTATTTCGGGGACATTGATAGGCAGTAGTTGGAGGTTGAAGAGGTTGACTAAGGTCTTGAGGCTCCTTCCTGTGGTGACTCTAGGTATGAATCATTTTTCTATGATAAGGAGGGAGGGAAAGAGTACATTCATGTGAAATAAGAGTAAGTCATCCCAGAATGGGAATATTGCAAGTGATTGAGAGCCATAACCTAGCAAGTATTGTCCCATATTTTTAATGATGGGATTTAATCTATATTTTGTATTTCAAAGATAAAGTATCTTGAAAGAAAATAACAAATTAAATTTCCTTAATAACATGTTAGACAAGAAATCAAGGCCATGAAAGTGCTTGTATAGGAATAGATATAATTAAATAAGCATATACTTGTCATATATTCTTGAATGACAAGTTAGACAAAAGGTGGAGGTTCATAAAGTACCTAAATAGGAATATATATAGTAAAATAAGAAACCAGTTGAAGCTTTCAAGCCCTACTATTTATAAAGTTAATGTTTATATTGTTAAGATATTCCTTTTCTTTATACATGGAGCTATTCTTTAGACTCTTTTATAGAGAAAAATAACATGTTATAAGTACTCATCATAGAAGATGAAGATTGCAATGTTTCATAGCAATATATGAGTGCATCATAAACATAATGGTGAATACATTGCCACAATACATGTCACAAAGCTTATGAATTTAATATCACATTATTGCTACATAAAGACATATATGAAAATGGAAAAAATAACTATAATAAATATGTACTAAAAATTATGTATATAAAAATTTACAAAATTATCTAATATTTACAAAATATTAAATTAATATTAACTTTCGAATTAACATTACTTTACTTTAACCAGAATGCTGGTGATTATCAAGGTAATTAAGATGATAAAACGGTCGGGCGGCGGAAGGGCTAGCCACATGGCCACCTGCGTCTTCCCCCATGACAACCTCAGACACATTTAAGGCACCTTGCAGGCATCATTAAATGAATTCTATGGCCGAGACAGCACCACAACACTCATAGAAATGGTGTCTGCAGATCATCATGCAACTCCTCCTCTCCTGCTCCATTGTGTTTGCCCTCCGCAAGCCACAAAGGCCTATTCTTGCATTGTAGCAGGTAGCCGCTGCTGGCTGCTAAGTTGCATTGACCTGGGCAATGGATTTCATTATTCCCATATCACACTCTGCAACTTAGCTCCGGCTCAGACCTCCTTTGCCCATTCTTTGCGCAGTTATTCCACTATCCCCTCTGCTGCTAACCCTGCTTTCAATCCTACCATGGTTCACATCTGACATCGAATGCAAAGTAGGATAGGAGGCACTCGTAGTGGGAGCATCCACCCTCCTGTAATGCCCAGCCCTGACTCTGTCTCCCCTACATCTTCAGCTGACAATCCCAATCCACATAGCTCCTTCTCTAGACGTTACCCAAACACCCGCAACGGAAGGGGAAGAGCTAAGCTCCAAGGTACAGGAAGGAGGGATGTTGCGGTTCACACAACCAATTTTCCTCTTCCTCTGCATTCAGCTCCCCATACCATGCAATTATATTTTCGCAGCACCCTGAATAGACCTGTAATCACAACCACTGTTACTATCACATTCTCTGAAGAAATTGACATGTCGGCATCTTCGCCTGAGCACAATGATGAGCAGAACAAGGCAGAACCAAGCAACAGGAGCACTCGCAACCCCGACAAATAGCAAACCGACGAAGATAGAGCCACCCTGCATGGTAAAGCATTGGTTGGCAGTCAACAAGCTATAGAAGGCAAACTTGGTGACACGCAGGCTTCAGGAAGCCGACGGGGCGACACGTTTGGAACACATGTGGGTGCAGGTAGCACCGACGGCGTCCATCCAACTCATGGCAATGGCACGTCAGACGAGGAAGATGATTGTGATAAATACGCGTGTCCGATCATGGAAGAACCGGTCCTCGACAATCTCTAGTCACGACACTTGGCAACCAGGAGTCGCTTTTGGCCAGGTGGATGCTTTTCATGATGACTGGACAATTACGGTTAAGTCTATGTGTTTTATGGTTATGTCAATGCAATGTCTAAGATGCTTTTTTGTTTTCTGGTCAAAACTGATAACCCTTGTGTGGGTTCTTTTGATTTCATGGACTGGTTTCCCCTTTGTTGGGGCACTCAAGGCTAGACGGTCTTATTTTGTGATGAATGATGCTTCGTACTATTGAGGCCATGCCTCACTGTAATTACCTTTTCATATCATATTAATAGAACAATCTTACTTAGAAACAAAAAACATTACTTTACTTTACAAATTAATACTATAAATATATATCTCCATTATATACTTCCTTCTCTAAATTTTAAACTACTCCGAGTAAAATGTCAATTTTAATTTTATTTCAAGTTTTAAACTACCTTTAACTGGTCGAAATAAAACTTCAATTTTATTGTATTTATGAAAGCAAATTGTTGGTCATACCTAATTTGTTAAAAAAAGGTATCGAATATAAAAATAATGTTCAAACTTAAAATGGTAGAAGAAAAAGACTACTAGTCTCCACTAGCCAACGCCTCACTAATAAAAATAAATATCTTTACCAAAGAGATTAAATTTTGACATAAAGCTAGCTTTATTAAATGTATAAACATGTTCTTTTAGATTTCATGGACCGTGATTAGAATACGAATATTGCAAAAGTGACATTTTTTTGGTTATATAGTGTAAATATAACTAGAATATTATTAAGAAAAGGATTAATGGGTGGAAAGCTTATTTTGGTCTTGAAAATAATTGTAAAATGGAAAACCTCGTAATGTGGGATAGAAAGAAGTTCTTTTTGAAACTTTAGTCACTCTTGTTATCTTATATGGATGTAAGGTTTGGGGTTGCAGCATCTCTAGTGAATCCCAGAGAAAAATTGAGCAAATCTAGAAGTGTTTTATAGCGTATAACCTCAAAATTAAAAGAAATACGCCCTATCATATTCTCCTTATAGAAGTAGGTCTTTCCCCTATCAAGAGCCTAACTATGACTAGGCTTCTGTTGTAAAAACACAAACTCAATAACATAGGAGACCATAGACTTCCTAAGATAGCTTTAAATTCCAGCCAAAACCACCTAAGGCTCAAACGCGGTTGGTATAAAGACACCAGGGCCTAGTTAAACCATTAGGAGATCGACAAGAATGTTGCATTGCAAAACATTAATAACATTGAAAATATTGCTACTTCTAAGTTCAAAGAAAAAATGTGGTGTGAGAAAGATTTAGCAGCTAAAAGAAAATTAAGATATTATAAGGAGATCATCAACCACACCCTAGAAGATCAACATTATCTCTCGGTTTTAACTAGATCAAAGAAGAAAATTAATATAGCCAAGATTAGAATGAACTCTCATGAGCTACATAGTGAAACTAGTAGTTCTGCAGTTCCTAAAACACCATGGATGGAAAGGATATGCCATCTTTGTGAGAATATAAACATCTAGGATGAAAATCATTTCCCTTTAAGACTGCCCAACGTACAACCACATTAGATCTCAATTTCATAATCTTTGTTGCGACACTGACCTTCCTAGCCTTTTACGATGTCAAAATTATAGTGAGCTCGAGAGGCTTCTCTCTAAGCTTATTGAGCATAGGAATAAAATCTTAAATCAAACTAAATAATTCATACGTGAATGACTTACTTAACGCAGTTGAATCCCAAAATGATATCTAATATAATGCACTGCGTAAACCCCCATACTTAAATTCAAAAAGAGTCAAGGGATCTCTACTTGAATGGTTCATGAGGCACAATACTTCCTAAGGTTTTGCAAATAGGGTAGCAAGCTAAGTGGGCTTGATTGTGGGGAAAAACTCTACAATTAAGCGCGCTTGAGCCAGAGGAGATCTGGGATGGGTGACCTCCTGGGAAGTCCTGGTTACCGGGTGCAAGCCCCGGAAGTGATGATTGATGCTATGTGATTCGTTCTCCACATTTCACTAGTTTCAATCCCACTTCTTCACCCCTGTGAGCATCACCCGATGCAATGAGTGCTAAGTGAACTATTCAAAAATCATGAGAAATTAGTCAGTTACGACTACCTCTCATGGAAATGGTCATACGTTTGAATGACTTACTTAACGCAGTTGAATCCCAAAAATGATATCCAATATAATGCATTGTGTAATCCCCCATACTTAAATTCAAAAAAAGAGTCAAGGGATCTCTAACTTGAATGGTTCATGAGGCACAATACTTGCTAAAGGTTTTGCAAATGGGGTAGCAAGCTAAGTGGGCTTGATTGTGGAAAAAACTCCACAGTTAAGCGCGCTTGAGCCAGAGGAGTTCTGGGATGGGTGACCTCCTGGGAAGTCCCGGTTACCGGGTGCAAGCCCCGGAAGTGATGATTGATGCTATGTGATTCGTTCTCCACATTTCACTAGTTTCAATCCCACTTCTTCACCCCTGTGAGCATCACCCGATGCAATGAGTGCTAAGTGAACTATTCAAAAATCATGAGAAATTAGCCAGTTACGACTACCTCTCATGGAAATGGTCATACGTGAATGACTTACTTAACGCAGTTGAATCCGAAAATGATATCTAATAAATAATTCATTTTCTTGAGCATAGGAATAAAATCTTAAATCAAACTAAATAATTCATTTTCTTTAGGTTTGATAGACCAAAATTTGGTCTCAGTGGACATTAACCACCATCATCATCATCAAAATAATTAAAAAATAAGTTATTTTACCATGACAATTAATTATAATAAGTTGTAACCATTTTTTTTATGATATAGACGAATAACATTGAAAAAAGCATCAAAATGATTTTTGAAATTATATGGAAAATAATTCTTGACTTTACTTTTGTGGTATTTTTTTAATATCAACTCACTCTCCAAATATAATATACCAGTAATAGTTTTAAATTAGAATTCATATTATAAATAATATTATAGAGTGCAAACTTCTTATTAGAATGAAAATAAGAATGAGAGTTTCAAAATTGATGAAGTCTTTTCATTCCAGTGGTGTACTTTCACTTAAAATTACCATAATTTTTTTTACACTTACCACTAGTATGGTGATTAAAGGGAAATTTTGATATTTTTAAATTCTTTGATTTTCTTGAAAAGAAAAATTTTATTCTATTTTTTCAATATAAATATATAGATAAAAGATGATCAAATTCTTCTTTTTATATGAGTTCATGTTTTACAACCAGAATTTTAAAGATTTCATATTTATTAGAAAAAATTGACATTAAAAATATGTATTCTTAAAATCCAAAACCTAATTTCATCTCAAATCTTCTTATTTACATATTATCTTGTTTGCTAAACATTCATTGGGATTAACCTTAACATGCACAGGCTCAAACATATAAGAGAAAACCAATTTGATCTAATCATATTTTTAAGTTTATAGTGAAAGTAATATTATTCTATTTAAATATTGATAAATGAAGTGATAAATGAGGAAAGCGCATCAATAAATTTGGGAGGTGAACCAAGACTAACATTTTAATGATAGACATAGTCATAAGGTCAAAGTTCTTAGTACTATGGAGTAATAAAATACCTTTTATTTTTGAGAACTAAGGACCTTGCTCAAAACTTGGTAATGGACATAGTCATAAGGTCAAAGTTCTTAGTACCATGGAGTAATAAAATACCTTCTCTTCTTGAGAACTAAGGACCTTGCTCAAAACATTTCAAATAATCAACATGGTTTGAATATAAATAGATCCTTTCAAATAATCAACATGCTTTGAATATAAATAGATCCTTCAATTATAAATATATCTGATAGTGTTTTTCGTAAAGACTAATACAAATCAGATGGAAAAAGAAAAAAACTATTCACACTATATTTTACCATAATTGATTCATAGAATAAACTTAGTTGATCCGTAGAATAAGGTTAGATCTATGACCCTTTACTTGTAAGCCTCCAACACCATAATTGAGAATTGAGAATAAGGTTAGATCTATAACCCTTTACTCGGAGGCCTCCAGCACCATAATTGATTTTTTATTTTCAATCATATGCACGCTAAGACAATGGCGATTTTCAAGAATAAAAGTGGAGAGTTTATTGATTCTTAAAAGAACAAGGATTTGAAGATGCTCCACTATCCACCACTCCTGCGCATAAACTCAAAACCAAAGTAATTTTTTTTATATTTTTATATATAGGAATTGGACAACAAATAATGTACATAATATTTCTCACATAAAAACAACCGCCACTACTCAAGAGGTAGGGATCATGTCCATGATCTCTACCTTTTTCTTCCTGACTTTGCATAATTGATAGATTTCACCCACGAATTAGAACACTGACACCATAGGCCGGCATCGAGAACGTGAATCCACCTGAAACACGTATTTCACTCTACACAAAAGAAACAATATATGTTTTCCCTAACCATTTAACTTAACTACACTCTATTCATCTACTTTAACCTAGTTTGACTTGCAATCAGTTCCTCTATATAATACTGCCACGGTAGGCCGGCATCAAGAACGTGAAGTCAACTGAAACACGCATTTTAATTTAACATGACTATAGTCTATTCGTTAAGAACATATTTCATTTCGGAATCTTTGGTGGAACGCTTTGTATGAGTTGCAATGGCGGTATCATTTATGAAGAAACTCATCGTTGTATTTTTCAATCCAGCTTTTCATGATCTTGATTTCCTTTGATCTCTGTTCTTTAGGCCATTCTGGATCATCTGGAGAAGAAGGCAATAGGTCTTGGCCATGGGTTCCTACAATTCATAATGTATCCACCACATACAGCTCATTAGAAGTCCGCTCCGGAGTTTTAATATGAATATTCAGTCCTTTCGGAAATCAATTTTCCACTTACCTTCTTCGGTAGGGAGTGCGACGATACTTTCAGATATATTCTCCACCACACTGCAATTCGTCCCGTCAAAAGTGCAAACCGTTAAAAAAAATCCATTAAAGAAACTGATAACATGAGCGCTAGAAAATCCAAAGAATAAAGCGTCCATGAAAAACTACCCTCCACTGCTCGATGGATCGCCCAAACCATTTGAGAAAATGATATTGCTCCCAAAGTGTTTCAGCACCTTTCGTATGTCCTGTGTGCACACAAATTATAATAAAACACATACTAAAAGCTTTTGTCAGGATGTATATGTTGAGATTTTCTGTTTGAGACAAATAGGCAGAAATCTCTGAAGGATGACAACAATAGGGATTCAGTTCCTAGATTAGCTCCAGGTTGTTGGGAGGGAGTTAGTGCCTCCTATATTTGATGTGAGGGAGTTATGAGGTTGTTAGATTCTCTATTCTATATAATAGGCAACCATTCGGATGGTTTGCTAAGAGAGTGTGAAAGTTTCATTGATGTAATCTCCAAATTTTATTTAATATATTCCTGATGCCTATGTTTGGTGGACGTAGCCCAGATTGGTTGGGTGAACCACGTTAAATATTGTGTTTATGTGTTTCTGCTGTTTAATTGATTGTTTATTGTGCACCTGATCCAACAATTGGTATCAGAGCAAGTTGGAGGAGTGCACTGCTGAAGGTGGAGCGCTGGAGAAGTGGATTGGTCTGTGTGTGGCGTCCTGGAGACTGCCTGCTGGACGTGCTGAGATTAACTGCGGGTGGACTGCTGGTTTGGTTATTGGCGGTGCACTGAAATCGTGCCCATTTGACAGTGTTGTGCGTTGGTTGACCAAGTGCTTGGTGACGCAGACAATAGCTACGGTGCAGATATGGATACATGTGCATTTTAAATCCAGCGAAGCCCATGTTGCTGGCCAGTGTCGTTGAATATATTTTTTTCATAGTGTTCAGTAAATCTGATTTGCGCACAGTGCAGTATTCTCCTCGAATATTATATGCCTTGTGACATCGATTATGCCAACGACCTTCCCAGCTTGAAATTATTCTTTATTGGGAATACGACAGCCCTTGTAATCAGTTGTCTATTTATTTCCTGTCGACTGTCATGAAACGATAAACCTGCGTGAAGTGTTTTTCTGGTTTGCTGTTGAGAGTAACAGAGTTACCGTAGATGAGTTAAATTGCAGACCTCAAAGGAAATTCCGTCCTTATTCTTTTTTAATGCCATTACCCAAAAAAAAAAAAGAGTACGTACTCTTATTTTTCATGTTTTTAAACAAAGAAAAGGTGTACGTAATTATGTTAAAGCCATTAAACAAAAGGAGGTATAAGGGATATTGAAGTTTTTTGAAAAGGACATATAGTAGTTTTTTTTTTTTAAGTGCATATGGAAGAGGGCAGGTTTTTTAAATAAGTGTAAAGGCAGTTTTTGGTTGTGTAAAAACCAATGTAAAGGCAGAATTTTTTTTTTATGGCATGAGTACCAAGACATAGGCAAATTTTGTTTGTAAAAACAAAGGCATAGGCAATTTTTTTTTAAATTGCTGGTTGGATATTTGGAGATTACTGTGCCTTTTTGATACAAAATGGCGAAAAATCAAAGTGCCCGGTTCGAAATTGAGAAATTCAATGGTAAGAATAATTTTGAAATCTGGAAGGTGAAGATGCACGATCTGCTGGTTCAACAAGGTGTGGCGAAAGCATTGTTGGGGAAAAACAAAAGA
>APFE031121054.1:137696-204436 GCA_000404065.3 Pinus taeda | reverse complement strand
TGGTGAGAGATTCGCCAAAAAATTATATATATATATTATATTATTGATAAAATCGCCTTCCATTTTTCCTATATACCCTGAAGATTCGCCCATTTATTATACTTATAAATTTAGGGGGTGTTCTTAAAATTTTCCCTGGTCTGTGCTACCAAGGAAGACCAGGATTGGACAGAGTGTTGGATATTCGTGGCTTTGTTGATGCATAATGGGTTGGAGATCTAGATCAGAGAAGATCTACAAGTGGTTATGTGTTTAACCTATTTGGAGGTGTAGTCAGTTGGATGAGTAAGAAACAAACTGTAGTGGCACTATCAACTACAGAGGCAGAATACATGGCAGCCACTCATGCAAGCAAGGAAGCAGTTTAGTTGCAGATATTGTGTTCAAGTATGGGGTTAGTACAGGAAGCTATAACGATATACTATGACGGCCAAAGTGCAATTTTCTTGGCAAAGAACCCTGCATATCATTAAAAGACAAAGCACATTGATGTTCAGTATCACTTTGTGAGGGATATGATAGAAGAAGAAAAGGTGTTGCTGGTAAAGGTGGACACTTTGAAGAATACTGTATATGCATTGACAAAATTTGTGAGCTCTGAGAAGTTCTCTTGGTGTAGAGAGACAATGGACATTTCAGGACTGGGAAAATGACTAAGCTCTCTTGTGGCCCCATGTGGGAAGAAAACAACAAGTTGAAGAATGTTGGATTGTGTTATATTCTTTCCACGTAGTTAACAGGTGGTTTGAAGGGCACTCGTAACCCCACTTTATGGGGTCTGGGGCAGCGCCTCGAAAAATTTTGGTTTTGGACCCTATGTTAGGTTGGGTGGACCCACCTATGGTTTTGTGCATGATTTTTGCACATGTTTTTTTTTGACGCGATGGTTTTTGGTCCATGGTATTAGATGCGATGGTTTTCGGTCCATGGTATTGGACGTGATGGTTTTCGGTCCATGGTATTGGATGCTTCAGCATGTATAAATATGTATTGTAACATTGAAAGGAACATAATGAAAAATCAAGCTGGTAGTCTCGGTTTTGGGATCCAAGGGAAAATCTCTGTGTATATGTGTTTTATGTGTTATGATCTCGCATTGTTTATTTTCTGTATTTTAGAATTCGTATGCAGGTAATTTATGTATGGGGTTAAAACCTACAAGAAGGTACTACATTTAATTCTTTAAGCAACAACTTTTGTTGATGCTTGAGCTTGCTAAGTTCATGTAGAGAAATATTTTCTCGAGTCTTGTTCATATCTTCCACTATGTTATAATCCATGGAATTTGAAACTACTAGCATTTTAGATGATGAGGGAGGGTTAGACAAAGATGGTTGATTGTGGGGAGAGACAACTAGAGCTTTCTTTGCAGGAACTTTCTCTTTAGTAATAGGATTTGAGTTTTTCTTCTTTTGATTTGCTTGATTAGGCTCTATTATACTTTTACTTATGGTGTTTACTAGAAGAGCTTCTTATTCACTTTCATTATTAGAGTTGGGTAGGATAAAGTCCCACATTCCATGACATTCAATTGTTTCATCTTCTTCCATTTCTTTAGCTAATAAAACTGTATCTTCTTCTTCGTCATCATCCAAGTCAAATTCTACATTAGATATAGCATTAGGTGGTTTAGGATCAGTTGGCTGGTTTCTTTTAAAGTTCCTATATGGTCTTTTGGTAGAAGTTTCAACTACCTACTTTTTTTTTATTTCAATCATTTCATTAGATATAGTTTTAAGAACATTTTGTAAGCCTTCCATGTCATATGGATCCTTGGTTGCTTTCTTCTTTGAATCATCTCTAAAGGTAACTTTCTTGGATTTCCTTTATTATAGAGCATTTTTATTTTCCAAAGAAAGGATACATTTTTCAACAGCTATTGCTTCCTTCATATTTGTTGCTAATGTTGGTTTGGCAACCCTATCAATGAAGATGGCTAAGTTTGAAGGCAGAGCAGAAATGTACCATTCATTTCGGACCTCCTCACTAGGCTTGGATGTCATAGGTATTTTATTCAACAACTTATTGAAGCGTGAGTTGAAGTCCTTAATGGGCTCTTTTGATTCGACTTTCAGGTTGATGAGGTTGTTAATCAAAGTTGTTGTAGACCTATCGTCTCCAAACTTAGTTAGAAATTGCTCTTGGAAAGCATCCCAACTATTGATAGAACTTGGTGGTAACAAAAAGTACCATGATCCTGCTGCTCCTTGTAGAGTGTATGGAAATAGTCTAGCAACAACATATTTTTCCGTTACTCCATTCAAGTTAATCGATAACAAGAAATTGTTTATATTTTCTTCCGCTAACAGGCCACTGTCAAGATTAAATTTAGGTAGCCATTTTTCAGGATGTGCTAGCAATTGGGTCAAAGGTGCAGGCATTTTGATAGCTCTTGGGTTGGTCCGTGGGCTTGGTTGAGGTTGATTATGTGCCATTGTCGAGCTATTAGTAGAAGAGGGTGACGAAGAAGTTGAAAGTGATTGGGTAGAGGATGTTGAAGCTCCTGTACCTGTTTGGACTATGATCTGAAGTTGGGAAATAGATGTATGACCTTGCAATGGTATGGATGGAATGGACGATGATGAGGAAAAAGCCTCACTGTTAGATTTTGATGGTGTCTTTCTAGCCCTTTTTCGACTTGGTAGAGGGAATTCAACTGGTGGAATGCCAAGCTTTTCACTCTTTGCCCTAGTAAGTGGCTAAGATGGGATATATTGGGAAGTAACACTGCCTTGGGATAATTCAGACTTTTCTTGGGATATTGAAATCCCTTGGAGTTTATGAATTAAAGATTACACTTCAGGAGGTTCAGGAGAAGAACTGTCTGGCTTGTTTAGGGTTTCAGTAGTGGGTTTTGTATTTTTCTTTTCAATTTATCGCTTAGGAATAGGAGATTTAGAATGTGAAGGAGAAGTTGGAGGTGATGGTGAGGGAGTTTTACTCTTAGAATGGCCAGTAGATTTAGATTTACTTTCCATTCACAATCAGGCCCTCCTTCTAGCACCAAAAATTTTGATGCCTCTAAAATCGTGGCACCAACATTGGGGGATAACCACTCGGTCTGGACCTTAGTGCAGCTCCTCCATTTGGTATGGAGGCTCCAACTGGATATTATGGGACCAGTTTTCCAATAAAGTATGATTTGATAAATGGGTGTTTTAAATGTATAAAAAGATGATAGGTGGTTTTGTCTATAAGCTCTAAAATATACAGATACATCTATATAACCCAGGTGATCTCATAATAATGCAATTCTTGATGATTCCTAGTAGACAAATGATAATATAGATTATTCACTTATCTACAGAAATATGTATTTAAATGATGATTACTTTGAATAAGAAATTAAACAAAGTAATGTGAAAACATATCGCATAACATACTAATATTTATCATTGACATATGTATACAATATAACAATTCTAAATCATTCAAAAGTGAAATAATATAGAGTTGTTTGAAACATGAGAATATATCAACAATAGCAAATCAATGGAATGCTAATTACATAAAATAAGAAAAAAATAACAATGATATAAGTTCAATATGCATTTGAGTCGTGTTATGCAAGTAACAATCTGGTTCAATCTTCTTATTCTGAAAACTCCAAGAAGATACAAAAATGCAAGTCTTTATGAAGCCCTTTCACAAAAAGTCTGAACCTCAATCCACAGATTATAAAAATTAAATTGAGAAGTGTAGAAGTGCAAACTTCTCAAGTCTAGTTTTGTACAAATTGAGGACCCTTTCTAAAATGACCTGAAAGGGTATTTATAGTAAAATTAAAAACAATCTATCCATAAAAATTGTTGAGAGTTGTTGGAACTTCCTTCATCAAAATATGGGATTTGAATTTCAAAAATAGAATCACGATTACCTTTGAAGAGATTCATCGCATCTATGTTTTCTCTTGTATCTTCAACCGAAAAATCAAGAGCATGGTTTGGATTTATGGAGGATGAATCATCCTGGAGTGTAATTTTCCTGTGTATGTGGCATCTGAGAGCTCGGACATCATGCGAACAACGACATCAACAAGGAACTTGATAGTCATCTGTTGGCTATGTCGCTTGACCACAAAGGACCAATGCACATCCTAGTTAAGACTTTTTACTTTGTTGAGTTGCTCCTCCTTGGTGTCCAAATCTTACTTCCATTACTTCTCTAAAACTTTCGCCTTTGGAGGATTTCTCGGGGAACAATCAGAAATTAAATTGGCACCATATAAGTTATCATTCGCTAGCTCAATAACATTATTCATTATAGCCCTGGCCATGGAGGTAGCTCTTTCTGCTTTTATCAACTGTGTTTCCCATTCTGAAAACAATATCTCTTGGATTTCCCGGGGAACAATCAGAAATTAAATTGGCACCATATAAGTTATCATTCGCTAGCTCAATAACATTATTCATTATAGCCCTTGCCCTGGAGGAAGCTCTTTCTGCTTTTATCAACTGTGTTTCCCATTCTGAAAACAATATCTCTTTATGAGACACTTCAATTTTAGGTAATCTAGAATCTCTTCCATCTTCTATGCTTTGCCAAGAGAGATAATCTGCGACTTTATCACCTGCATCTTCAAATTCTAACATGGTATTGACTACTTGGTCAATTAGTGATGTCATTATGATGCATAATGGATCAAAAAGAGATATTTTCTGGCAGAGTAGATTCAACTATTGAGATAAAGCCTTATTTGCCTCTAAGGCTTCCTTCTTAAACTCTTCAACCTTGGGATAATCTTTGAATTGTTCTATAGAGAGTTGTAACTGTGTAATTTTCTCTTATTTAGATTTAATCTCTTGTTGATGTGTCAATTTAAGCTGCTCGAGCTCTTGAGATAGCTGTTGTTGTCTCTGAATGGCCTGTTGGCCATTTTTTTGTTTTTCCAAGTTTAGTAGTTCTTCAAGATGCTCACTCTTCTGTTTCTCTACCATTCACTGTTCCTCAAGCCGATTAATCTTTTGATGCTCTACTACTGACTATTCTTCAAGATGATTAATCTTTTGATACTTTTCTTTGATCAATTGATTAACTTCAGTTGCTTTATCAATTGTAGCAGCTGTGTATGCCCCTACAAATTGAGATAACTTGGTCAAATCCTCAGAAGGATTGACCTCTAAATCTTTCCATATGACATTCATAAATTCAGATTGAGGAGTCGTGGATGATGTTTGGTATATTTTCCTCTTTTTCCTCTACCTCTTGATTACAACCCTGTGTTTTGGGCTGTAAAACACATCCAAGGGTGGAATTCCTCAATGTTCAATGTAATCTCTCCTGAAGGATTTTTAGGGATTATTTCTATCTCTTTTCTAGTTGTGTCCTTGTTGGGTGTCTCTTCAATCACAATATCAGGAATAATGGGCCGTTGTGTTCTGGCAAGCAATGATGTTATAATGTTTTGAGGATCATTCTAACTTTTGATATATTCATCAAATTGCTCCCATTATTTAATCAATATGGGATAAATGTGAACACCAGTTCTTAGTGGTTCACTGGACTTATCACTTGTTTCAACTTCTCCAGAAATATTTTATATAACCTGCTCTCTGCTGTGCTCTGCTTGCTGAATGATTGGTGTAGTATTTAATAAATATATAGGTACTGTGAGTAACCTCTATGTCCTATATTCAATGAATTTGTCCATTTTCTTAGCACCCAATTTGAATTTTTCTAGATGACTTATTGTTGGGAATAAATCTACTGAAGCAAATAAGTCATCAAACTCATCTTCCTCATGCATGAATTTATTAACTTTCATTTGAGTGGTGAAATTGAAAGCAACCTTGTTTGGGTCATATTGTCTTTTAGGGATAACATCTAGACTCAGATCCTTTATCTTGTTTTCTTCTTTCTCGGCATGTTTAAAATCATGCCACGAGTAGGTCCCACAACGAAGAGGAAAGGGATGCCACAAGTGTTTCTTGGAGTCTTTAAGATTTCTAGACTCCACTATTTGGTAGGCTACTTCCCTAGCTAATAGCTTATTTGGAATGTAAAGTGGAAGGACATGAGGATCTATAATGCTGCCAAAAACCCTAACATGGGTGAACCTCTCTTCCCCGAACCAACTACCAGTTGACATTAAATCAATGCTAGCCTCGTCAGACAACTAAGGAGCAGGTTTATTTAAGATAGCTTGATGGAAGGGTAGGATGAAACCATGGAAAATCCTGTATAAATGATTCTTGTATTCAGACTTCCGTAAGTATTTATGGTAAATATGAATGGGGGTTGGATCCTAAACAGTCCATTTCCAACCTAAGATGGGAAAGTCAGAATTGAAACAAATTGTATCAACTATGTAAGCACTCATATAGAATGGGGGCACAATTTGGGTGGTGACATATCTGTTCTTTCGATAATCCAGCATTTTACTAGCCATTTTATTCGATAGGATAGTTTCCCACTCCATCATAAAGGAGTTTGTCACTACTTCTATTAATGGAACCATTTCAATAGAAAATCTAGTAGAATCGGGGCTTCCAAAGAGTCTACACATCATAGAAGCAACATAACAATATGGAGACGCTAAAGAGTCCACAGAATACATAACGGATTATTCATGTTTGTGCTTGTTAGGAAAGTGTCTCCATTGCTTGATAGGGTTTGATTCAATCTAATTCTTCTTGGCGAAAGCTTCCAAGAATGATTTGTTGTAGTGTTGCTGGGGATTTGGTAAGTGATACATTCTCTTGACGTCTTTAGGTTTGAAGTATCCAAACATCCTTCCATCAGCTATGAAGAAAGCTTTGTTTTTTATGTTAATGCTCTCAATTACCCATCTTACCATATCATTATATGGTAAAACCTTTACACAAGCCGCTATTCAATGGAGGAAAGGGCTAGCCAAATCATTGAGCGTGTTTTTTGATTCATCAGTTCCATTAGCTGTTGCTTCTTCTTCTATCTCCTTCAGATTTTCATTTTCAAGCAAAGCATATATGCCTTCCCACAAGATCTTACCAAAGCCTTGACAGGCAGTATCTGAGATTAACACCAATTTTCCTTGTCCTTCTTCCACTTTAAGGGGAGCCTTTGTCTTTCGAGCTTTCTTAGACATCTTGATTGACTGCATGATTCTGGATTTACACTGCAAAATGAGAAAGAGGAGAGTGATAGGTGAAAAGCTTTGAGAGCAGCCAATACAACTAATTACAGACTAAAATCAGCATATGTGCATTAGATGCAAAACATCTCATATTGTACATAGTCACAAAGGATGAAATCCTTAAAGGATTGTAACCATAACTGCCTCTTAATGCTTTACCATAACCTCACGATGTGAAAATTTAATGCCAAATTAATATCTATTGCATCGCAAGTTTTCCAACGGTCCTTTTAGAATAGGTGACATAACTCTGCGATTTTGCGATTGTATTATTTTAATACTTGTAGAGCCATTTCATATCACAAACGGGAGTTACAAGCGCTATGCTCGAAAGGATTCTTTGTATTGTTGCGATTGTGATGAGCGATGAGCTGGCACGTAGAGTTGGCGAGTTCCTTTTCAAACTTGGCAAATCATGTTTTTCCTTTATATTTGATTTAACACTATATCACGAGTCTTCATAGTATATATTACTTGCTTCTATTGGGAGCATGATATGCAATATGCGATTGCGATAGTTAAATCGCATCACAAAGTTTCAACGGAGTGGTTTCAATGTTTTCCTATGGATTGGCGATATGCAATATGCAATAGCCTTATCGCATCACAAGGTTTCAACTAAATTCCATAACTTATTCCTTAGGATTAATGATATGCAAAATGCGATAGTTATATCGCATCACATGTTTATAAATGGATCATTTCAATTTAAAACTTTGCGATGAGGAACTTGAGATGACTTTGATCGCATCACAACTTTTCAAATGGATGTTCATTGGTCTTAAGTACTTGCGATTTTTGATGAGAGGTTCCAAACACTCATAAAGCAACTTTTAAATAAAAAGTATGGAAAATATATTTTTACTCAAAAAGTTTTATTTGTTTTTTATACCTAAAGAGGACCTATTTCTTATTTAGCATCTTAGACTAAGATTAAAAAATTATTGGGGGGGGGGGGGGGGGGGGGTTGTCGTTGTATAGCACAATAGGAAGGAGGGGTGGCCCCATCCTACATTCAGGTTCATTTTTAATACCTCCTTCTTCAAGGCAGAGTGTAGATGATCTATAACTATAGAGATATAGAACATAATTTTTCCTTACCATTTGGTTCGCGGAGACCCAATTTCAAAACTCACCGACTGTATTACTTATGATTTCCTTTTTTTGTTGTTCACTTTCTCTTTTATCATCACCTTTATTTATTTCCTTTATCATCACAAATAAATTTTAAAAGTATGCGCAAGTTATGAACTTGTAGTACAATGTTTATTTTCACTTGCTTTTATTCATTTCCCTCCTTAAATGCAAACTATTTTCTCCTGGTTGCATCTAAATGAAAAAGAGATGCCCAAAATTGAAAAAGGAATTCTAGTTACATGCTTCAAATAATCCCACACATCTTTTAGATATCTTTCACAAAATTTGATGTGTATATATTTTCTATTGGATTTTTCTTTAGATGGATTGGTATAGATATGTGTATATCTTTTATTGGATTTTTCTTAGTTAGATTGATTTCGTTATTGTATATGATGTTCATGTATGATTTCAATTACGTAGGTTAACAATTTTTAAGATTTTTGTATTTTAAAAATAAACGAGATACTTATTTATTTAATAATTATGATTGGTTGTTAATTTCAATTATGTATATTAATATTTTTTGAGATTTTTGCATTTTGAAAAAATTAGACAATTACCTATTTGACAATCATGATTTGTTGAATAATTTATAAATATTACCATCACATCATTAACTTAAAATATTAGTAGTGAATATCACATGTGTACTTGAAATACCCATTCAGTTTTTAACTCTAACTACCTTTTCCATTTTCATTCTTCCTTATCAAAGATCTCCAAGATTTCCAAGCACCGAATGAAACTAATATGAACAATTTATGAAGTCTCAGAAATGCAATACAATTCCAACTCGTTTCCTCATAGTCATGTCCATTTCCGACCATCCATATATCCCCTAAAATAGGAATTTCAGACAATACACCTTTTCTCTTTGAATTCTAGAAGTGATCGATATGACTTCAAGAAATAAGTGTCTTCATTGTGTCCTCTATATCGATCTCTAAGAATATTGAGTCTAATGCCCAATTCTTGGAAAATAAACTTAGTGAGGTTTATGACTCTATCCTTAAAAATGAAAATAACACCATAAGTATTTATCCTTGAGGAATTCCTATGTTTCTCAGCAGAAAATGTAATCGATGGGGCACAATGGAATTATATATTAAAAGAGTCCATGCTCATTTTCTATCCTTGAATTCATTAAACTATGCGTTAACAATTATATTGGCCAAAATAGAATCATAGTCTTGAGAAGTGATGTTTAGGAAATTTTGTGATTTATTTGTAGACATTTATAGGTTTGAGTGTGCAAAAACACACTCCTTTTAAACCATGCATAGAATAGAACAACCTAGTGTCTTAAAAAAATCCTCCATATAAATCTATAATTTTCAATTATTTAGACTAAGAGTTCATTTCTACACTATCTTTAGTGTTGGATAGGGAGAATGATGTGGGGTGGAAGTCAGCATGTTGTTCATGAAGATGGTTATTTAGTTTGGTCGAAATTATGGATTACAGTTCAACTATGCAACATTCATCTTTGAGGGCAATTTTTTGAAACTCTTTAAATCTCAATGGATAATTGTTTTAAACATAATTCATATTTTATTATTTACACAATTGAGAAAACCAATTCATACATCCAAGGATTGAGTTAATTTATTATGAAGGGAAACCAAAATCAATCACTAAATGAATTCGTCTTGTCAAAGATAATGCTACTAAGATTTGGTACAAATATTTCAAAGATAAATTAGTGGTAGTTGATGTAGAGTTGGGTGGGGGAGAGTTTATATTTGACTAATCCATATTGGATCATTATATTATTTTTCATCTATCTTGATGCATTAAAATTGGAAAAATTAGAGTAATCAACTTGAAGGGTCATTTTCGCCGACGATCCTAGTTTGGAAAATTTTGGACGAAAAACATTAGTAGCTATGTTGAGGCCTTATTTGACCACGTTTTGTGGTCATAAACTTAATGTATCTATATGAAATAATATACATACCAATACCTTTACAATAATGCAAGAATCACCTCAATTAGAGCTCATATGAGAAAGTTATGCCTCTTAGAAGTTGACCTATCATGATTGACCAACATAATTTGAGAGCATATCAGGTCAACTTGGTTACTAATAGAAAAGGAGATAACCATATGGGAACGATGAAGAATATTTTAGAAGGGTCAAATTTGTAACACTAGTTAATATTTTAAGGAGTAAAACTTAACTCCTACTTGGCTGCCAAGATGTGTTATAATTGAGCCAAAAGGAGGAAAAGGGGTCCATTCTATTTGAGTGAATTTTTCTCCATGGTAGAGAAGAGAAACTGATGATGGATAGAGGAGAGAATAAAAAGGGATGTTTTATTTATTATCATCCCATGTGCCATAATACTTAGGTAACTACATAGAGAGTTATTACTCATTTGTATTTACACCATTTCCATTCCAGAAAAAAAGAGAGTAGAGAAACCTCACCTTCCACCTAGTTTTTCTCCCAAAAGAGTTTCCCAGACCATATCTTACTATTCTTTGTGATTGGTTTGCGACTTTCCTACACTGATTTCTATTTTTTCACATTTTTATATATTGAATGCATAACAACTAAATTCGTAATAGCAAAATTGGAATATGAAGAATTTACCCTTCATAGTATATGTATAGGATTATTTTATTAGATTCATTGATATAAGGGGAAATTTAAAGTCTAAAATGGGCCTCATAAGGCAAAAAATAATAATAGTAAAATAATGAATAAGAGTTATGAATTTTTACAAGAAAATAAAGAAAACTATTTTTTTATTGTCTTTTCTACATATTTCTTTATAAATTTACTCAAATTTCAAATTTGTACACTTATTGGATGCTTAAGTAGGTTCCACAACCAATGAGTACCCACTTTGCATACTTTTGAGTAGATCGACATCAATAAAAAATCAAAATACATGAAAAAACATGTTACTCATTAAATGTGGAATCTAATTCTGCATCCAAGGAGTGTACACACTTGAAATTTGTGTAAACCTATAAGGATATAAATAAAAAATATGATTAATTTTTTTTCTTTTTTTTTCCCTCCAAAAATATTACCCATGAGGATGACATCATCATATTGAATCCTATTTGTTATTTTTAAAGTTGATTTTGTTAGTACACTTTTCATTTTGATGCCCATTTTTGATCTCAAATTTCCTCTAATGGATGAACTCTCAAGTGGAATATCCATCACAATTTATGGATAATATTGGTATCAGAGAATGTGTCTTTAGGTATATTTTTGGAAGTTATATGATGTACAGATTAATATAAGAAGAAATACATAAAATTACATCCATTGTTGATGAACCTGATATTGTTAATAACCTTTGAGATTAGGCACAGGAGAAATTCTCAAGGATGGAAAAGAAGGCCACATATATTAGTCATAATATGAATCTACTTTTGGTGGTGTTGATGCTGGGAAATGTCTTGGTCAACAATAGGAGAAATGAACCAATCAAGGTCGCAAAATAAACCTATACTCGTTTGGGATGATGATTGTCACCAATATGTGGTACTAATTACCACTAATATTATTTCTCCTTGATTGGAGACTTCATGAAAGTGTTTCTAAATTATAAATCTAATTCTAATCTACTTGCAAAAAGTAAATGCACTAATCTATTCTATGCTAACTGTTCTGAGAGCGTAATTTAATGAAGTGTGAATTACGAAAAATGATAGTCTAAATAGAAAAACAATTCATTAATTTCCAAAAACCTTTAAAAGCAATAATAGTGAATAAATAATCCAAATAAGTAGTTAAATGAAAAGAATTCACACGGTAATTGTCATTCACTAGTTCAACTATGAATCAACAGAATAAAATATATCTAATAAGTAACAACTCAAAAATTAGATCATCTAATACACATAAAATAAATAAATTGAAATAGTAAATAACTGTGATTTCTTCCAAATATGTAGAAATAATTGAATGAATAAAAATACCACACACAATTATCCAAATACAAAAGATTAAAATAATCAATGGGCTCTTAGTTTCTCAAAAATAAAGTCTTGACATTAGTGCACAAAGCTCTTTTCCAAAAAATGTGAACCCTTCTCTCTTAGAAGTGGGTTTCATAAATACATTTTTATAATAATTAAAGCAATTTTTTTCTCCTACTTTTGCAGAAGAAATATATTGAAAGATGAATGCTTTTCTAATAAAAGAATGAAAATTAAATGACTTCGTAGATATCCTCATGTTCTGCTGACTTAGCCTTTTCCATATCCTCCACATATTAGCTCCATTGAGAAAGCGTATGGGTGATTTGTGAGATTATCTTTTTGGGTGAAGTATCCAAGTTAATATTATAATCATAAACATTTCCTTCCATATTAACCAGTTCTCCTTGTAAATTGGAGGAAATATTTTTAGCAAATTTTGTGTAGCTTTGTGGATGTACTAGTAATTGACTGATGCATTGTATTATAAATATGTCAACCTTTCTAATCATATTTTTTGTGTATTTATTTTGATTGTGTACATCATATATACTTGAATTCCTTGTTAATGCTTTTCCTAGAAACTAAGCACTAGGCTTGTCAAACTGGATAATCAAATCCACGGAATTGTCTATAATACCATAGCCTTTAAGTGCATCAACTAAAATCTAGGAACAATCAAGTTTTTGTCTCTATTTTTCCAGATCAACTTGAGTTTTTGGCTTGTCACTTTCAGGATCCTGGAAGATAATTAGGTGCTAATTTGTGTCTTGAAAACCAATACATCAATTTTTTAAATTCACCCTACACTTAACCATATTTTGATAGTTGACTAGAAATAGAAAGGGAAATTGTTTTCAAAGTATTTGATGAAATTGAATTTTATCCAAGTTTTGGTAGAGATATTCCAGGGAAAGTATTAGTTGTTCATTGACATTTAATACATATTTTTTAAATAGGATGACATCTAATATTTTATCTTACAACTCCTTAACATGTGACATTAATTGATTTATTTTGAAATATTTATTTTTTATTGAGTTGGTAGAAGCCTCTTGCACCTGTTGGATTTCCAATTTCCAATTTTCTTTAAGATTTCTTAAGCGATCATGATGTTTCTATAAGAGTGAAACAATACTTTGTTGGTACTTACCCTCGATGTGAGATTATTGTTGTTGAAATTTTTTTTTTAAGATCATTGATATTGTTTTTCTACTGTTTAATTGCTTGTCTCATATTACTTATTAACCACTTGTTGGCACCAAAAAATTATCTAATAGAATCAGCCACTTCGTTGGAAAACTCATCTATGTGAGATTGGAGGCATCTTAATACACCATTTTTCTTGTGGGGGACCCTTCCTTCTATTCTAATCTCTTCCTCTTGGGTCTCCCTTTGATAATGACCCTTAGCATTGCTGAAAAATAAGTTGCCAAGAGGAATCTCTTTTTACACAACAAGCTCAATATTATCCATGAAAATAACATTTGGGGAAGTAAGCCATGGATAGGTAGAAGTATGATTTTTGGAAATAATCCATGTGGTAATAACGTCTGAATGTTTCTCATGTTGACCAGTTTGAGTATTTTTAGAGATAGGTGTATGAAACTTCTATGTAGAATTTTGACCTTATAACAAAATATCCTTAGTTTCATATTCATCCACTTGGGATTGTTCAATATTAATTTTCTCAACTTGGACCTGTTGAGTTGGCTCATGTGTTACTTGTGCCTTAGTTTGTCCTTATACAACTTCAACCTTTTTAGTTTGGAACTTCTTATATTGAGACCCTTTTGTTTGAAGCTTATCTATTTCCAACCTTTTAATTAAAGGCTGATTTGGCCATACATTCTCTAAAGTTGTATGCTTATTTTTCACTTCATCTCTTTGTATTATACCTGCATGTGCCTTTTTTGTTTGAGTGTGCTCTATTTGTGTATTCTTTACCTCTCCTTGTTTTGTAAATTTGGGAATTGAATATGAACTTGTTTAGTGATTTGGAATTACTTGTGTTTGATCGTGAATCACAAAATTAGGTCCCAAATATAATTTCCTTTGATTTTGAAAGGAAAATAATTCTACTCTGGAAGCCCCTTTTGGGATTTCCTGAATCTTTTACAAAATATCCTCATAAGTATTAACCCTTTTAAATATTTCATCAAAGGGAAGATCTTCACTGTTATATACTTTAAATCCACTCTGCATTGTACATTACTTTTGCACCATATTGAGGGGATCATGCCTTTTAAATGAAATATCACACAAATTAATCAAATTTAAAGTTGATGCCTCTAGCTTGGCATGATTGAAATTTTCTAATGGAAAAATCCTAAATTTTATAGGGAATGAAGGCCAAACTTTCGAAGAGCTAGAAGCTAGTTCTTTTGTGTAACCACCTTCCACCCCCTTGAACTACCTCGAGATGTGATAGGTGTTGCTATTTAACCTAATACCAAAGTCATATTATGAATATTGGGTTAGCAAAAATCCTTATTTATGAAAGGCTGTGGAATTAAATTCTAATTCCATCATTGTGTTCAACTTGTCGAGATATTTCCGATGGTGTCAATATTACTTCGATCTGAGAATTAAATTATTGAAGTTCCATCCTATCATTAGAGGCCATGTCAATATACTGACCATGTGGAGCCCACACTATCCTAACACGTTGCTCAGTGGGTCTTGTAGTCAGGCCCACACCATACCACCATAGGTATCACTACCTACAAAATTTCTCAAGTCATACCACCTCATATATCACCGTTGTGGAATTCAACACCAAACAAGATGTGGGCAGCAATGGGTGGAGAACAATAAGGTGGCCTCATGGTTCCATCTTGGAACTTTGATAGTGTTGTTAAACCCCTATCGACATGTTCATATAGGATACACCATGCTAGGACTTTGACAGTAAGTGGTGGGTGGTAAGGCAGGTTTCACCCTCAGGGTTACCTCCAAACCTCACCACCAAGTTTCTTACCCACATAAAAAATTATAAACTTCATCACTTGTTGGATCCGATGGCATGCACGAATAAAAAAAAATAAAAATACAAGGAATGTATGCGAATGGTAAGACAACCACCTCGCCTCCACTGGAAACTTGAAGTCCTAAGGCATATAATGGTCGAGGGATTAATGTCTGGAAAACTAAATCACTCCTTGTGATTATGTTTGTTAGATACTACTATCTTTTAGGAGTTATGGCCACAATCTTGAAGCCATAAACACTTGATTTAGATAGAGAAACTAATAGAGGAATAAGTTTATAATATATATATATATATTATATATATATATATATATATATTATTTATATATAATATATTATATATATATATATATATTCTTTCACGAGATTCAGATTATGGTTGAGTGCAAATAACCACATAATATCACGTTCAACATGAATATAACCATGGAAAACACAATCCAAACATACATCAGTTCTTGAATAAAAATAATATAATTCCAATCATGAGCATAATAGTGACCCTCACTGGTTAGGCACCATTCACATTTGTAAACACACAAAGTATTGCATTAGTCACATATGGCATGAATTAGCACAATCCATAAGATAATATACATAAACAACTTAAACTTATCTATATGTTTAAACGTGGATGGAAACTAAAGGAGGGACTTCAACTCTCCATCATACCATAGGCCAGATACACTACAATCTTTCTTGCATCTAAACACCCCCCGAGCTAGATCCAAATTTTGAGGAGATGATTGTTTAGGGAAATTCACACCTAAGGCTTAGTCACATACCTAGGAGAATGAGTCCATGGTCTTGGCGGTTTAAAAAATTCTCACAAACATTAAGAACCATATTGGATTACTCACTCCTTGAGTAAAAACACAAAGCTTCACCTAAGCTTTAGATGGCCATTGCTCAGATCCAGGAGGATAGACCTACAAATAGGTGGTTTCAAAACTATTTTTTCTTAGTAGGAACTGTAGGGGTCTGTAGTCTAGTAAAAATGTGTTTTTATAGCCCTGTAAAAAAGAACCATAGTAATCATATTTCCCTATCAAGTGTTTCAACAACCAACAACAAGCACTAAGTTGTTCAAGGATCTTGAGCTGCCTTTTGACCATTCAGACTTAGACTTCACCATCCAATGGCATAAATACAATAGATAACACACTAGGATTTTGAAAAATGGCTAAGAAATTATAGCATAACTCAATATTTTTCACTTAGATATGATAACACCCCTCTCTATCTCTCTCTCCCCCCCCTACAAGGATTGCCTCACATACGCTCAATTCTGTGAGTTCTCTCCTTCTCTATATGGCGTGCCTTTTTTTCTTATCTTTTATTTTCTTTCAGAGGAATCAATTCCATTGTCTTGATCCCAAGTAGGAAACAATGATGGGAACCATCCCCCAACGAAACTTCCATATATGATCTTATTCAATGTTTGTTAGTGCTAGTTGGTCACCGACCAAGTTGAAATTAATGAAATTAAATGAGGTTGTATGGACAGGTTCTTAGCATGCCACAAGCAGCCTACAGACACATTACAAGAACCCCAACATGCACACTACATTCCTCCCTTAATAGATTTGGATTTGTGTGTCCCTCCCTTTAGCTAGTCATAAATTTATTTCGACACACGCACACACACATATACATATATATACATTTATAATTAACCTAGTTGGGTTTACATACATGAAATATTATGGAAAAAGGGCTTTTAAGGCCCCACCCCCTTAAAGGAATGCCATCCTTAGTGTTATATAAATGGAACATAAAATTTAACCATTTACCTTTATATTTATATCTCTTACATTTATTTACATAGTAAATAAAAAAGGGTGATATACTCTCATTTATTTCCTATTTCCTAGGTGGCTTCATCTGGTTCAAGTGCTTCCATTGCACCTTGACCTACTCTATTACTTGATTCCGAAGGGTGATTTTCCTACGATCTAGGATGCAAAGTGGTTATGTTTGGAACTCTCCCTAGGGTTTCACTTGTATTAGAGACCAATAAAAAATATTATTAGTGTCATGTACACACTTCTTAAGAAAGGAAATATGAAAAAACATCATGTGCTCTCACTGTGAGTGGTAAGGCCAATCTATAAGCCATTAGCTCCACTCTTTCCAAAATCTAAAATGGACCACATAATTTGGGTGCCAATGATTCGAACTTAAATAGGAATGCAAAAAATTACAAATATAATCATCAAGACAGATATGCAGTAGAAAAACACTTCATTTCATTAATAGAAAAATACTGAACTATGCTTACAAACATAATGGAAGTAAGATAGCTCAGGCGATGGTAGCTTATCTTTGAGAAGAGATGTGGTAGATACATGCCTTTGAATTGTATTACAATGAGGCTCAATGGCCTATTTATTATTGGAAAACATGAGAAAACCCTAACCCCAAGAGATGTAACACCAAGAGTTCATGGGTCTCGTTGTGGTTAGTTGGGCAGCTAACTTCCTCGGGTCGCAACTTGGTCATATTATCTCCATTTGGTGTGTACGATACCTTGTTAGAAACATCTCTTTGAGTACTATAGGTTTTGCCATAGACCCTTTCCTACAGCTACAAGCCTACTGCGGACCCCAAAAAAATGTCGTTTAGGGGGTCAAAACTGCTCAAAGGTTCAAGACCTGAAAAACTGCTAAAAATAGTAAATACTGAAATGAACAAGGAAATAGATGAAACTGACTGGGGGGTGTAGGTGGAAAAGACAGGTGGCCACCAATATCCACATGGATCATTCCTTCCCCCTTAGGAAGTGTTGGCTTGTTGGGGCCTGACCCAGGTTCAGAGGTGATTTAGCCAAACAAATCTCGGTACTACTGGCCCTTTCGGTAATAGTCCTTGGAGCGTAGACTGAGGTCTCACTCAAAATAGTATGGGAAGGTGCTAGAACCAGTTTTCCACACCCTGGATATGTCTGATGAGTTCAAGTAGTCTGCGGTTCGACCCTGCGCGCATGTCACTACGTGCACTTACCCGTACCTCACAACCTGAGATGATGTCTCCGCGCAGCCCTACTCAGGGGCCGAATGCTATTATTACCCAAGTCCTTACTAGCATTCCACTATTAGTTGATTAACTTAGCCTACTTGTATGCATTAAGTTATACTTAGAAATATAAAGCATTCATACAGGTGCACGAAGTAAATAAATAGCACATTTGCAATTTATATCAAACATGTAATAACCCAAGAACAGATACACAGAATTAAGATAAAACTTCTCTTTATTATTCTCTTCCTTGGTTATAGACTCGACTCCACCCTACGCACTCAACTGCAGGGGTCCGTGCACTTAGCTGCAAACTACTAGGCCTCTGCGCTCTCAGTTGCAGAGCCTTTTCCTACTCTACAACCCAAGATACACTTAGACACTTAGACTCCTGCTCTTCACTTCTACTTCGCTATATTTTACACTTAGAGCCTCACTCTATTTATACAATCCCATGGTTTGGGGACCATGGGTCGGCCGACATTACATTACAAGACTAGGGCGGACAACCCTGTGGCTCTATCATACATTTCGCACTTTGCACCCGCAATTCACAGAGTCTTTACAACAAGATTAGGTTAAAGCATGGGCTTTGAGCCCCAAAACATGCTTAGGGGAGATTCCATGCCCAACAGGCCCCCAACACAAACATCATGACTCACCCTCGAGTCACTCTCTCGGTGAGGCAATCTTGGCACGGAGTTCCCCCAACTGTCCTCGAACTGTGCTGATGTCGGCAGTGCATTGAGTCGCTGCTTGCTGAATCTATTGCATCCTCTGTTCTAAGACCTCCGTGTCTGGGGCACATCTCTGCATTAGCATGTGCATCCCTTGTACGTGTGCAAATTTTTCTTCGATGTTTGTTGTGATAGTGAAAGCCTCATCGATCCAAGCCTGCACGCACGCTTTGAGAACTGCCTCCTTATGTCGTGTTGCATCCACCTGCTCCTTCAATACCTTAGCTTGTTGCATCCTCGCAAGCCACTGAGTGAGGATTATGGTCTGCACAGTTCTTGGGACATTTTCATATTGTTGTTGGAGTTCTCATGCCTCTGTCTCTAGGCGCTGGATGTTGGGGTTCTCCTACAGAGTTGTGAGGACCTCAAGTAATTGCTCCAACGAAGTGGTACAGTCTTGCACTGCACCTCCTCCAATTTCTTCCAATCCAACTGCGATAGTGCTAGCGCACTATTCTCAGACCTCTGGGGGAGTGGAAGGTTGCGCCTTTAACCGTAGCTCGATGATCTAAAGATTCAACTCTAGCTGAACCTTGGCCATTTCTTCTCTAACCTCACGGACTCTGGTTTCCAACCTGTGGATCTGCACCTCTACTGGTAGATACACTGGGATGGCCAGCTTCGAGACATGTGGGCAAGCGTCGTCTACCACTTGCACGAACCATTGAGTTTGCGACACCAATTCGTCGCACTACAAGCTGAGTTGTTCTATTTTTATCTTTTGCTCATTGAGAACTTGGATCACGTGGCTCTCCCTAGCACGCAACTCTTCCGTTATCCCATCCTGTAGTAGATATAGTGTCTCACATGGAAGGGTAGCCAAATTAAGGCCAAGGCCTTTGATCATGTTAACCACAAATCTATTGGTCTTGGTCGCTGCTACTAGGGCCCCTTCCGGTAACACATTGCATTTTCCATTTGTGAGTGCAACATCTATTCTGCTACTGAGGATCTTGCTGTGAGGTGGGTGGAAAGGGTACCCACATGAGGGGGATACACCTGTAACTCCTATAGTTGTGCCCTGAGGACCCCCAATAGAGTCTGGTTCTCCTACATAAAATATTGAAGGGCCTCATTTGTGACATCATGAACCATCTTGCCAATGTCATGCAGATCACCTTCGGTTAAGGTGATCAGGTCAATGGCCAACTTCGAGGCCTTGACCTTCTTTCTTGGTCCTCTTCTTTCTGCCGTGTGTGGGCACTTTAACTATGTGGATGCGGTTCTTGGGTTCGCACTCCCATTTGCTATTTCTACTTCCTTTTCCTCCCGCACCTACGAGGACGTTGCTTGGCCCTTGTCCTCCTTCGCAGTTGCTGCCTCTACCGCCTATGCTACTACTGCTGCTTCTGCACCTTCTTCTACTCAGCGACATTCTATGCTGCTTCGTGTTCTTCCCTTACCTCCACTGCTGCTGTTTCCTTCCACGTTTTCTCAGCCAATTATGCGACGCGCAGCTTGGCATCGTCCTTCTTCTTATGCACTGCCGCCTTCTCAAGTTCTACAAGATATGGGGCACGCCATTTTGAAGGCCATCTCTCCAAGACAATAAAAATTGCGTCATTAGTGGCTACGAAAGGTAGCTTCATCCACTGCTTCGCTAGATCCTTATGCGCCCTGATAAAAATGTTGTGCATATCAGCTTTAAATCCTGCAAAAATCTACATATTGTTGTACACCATGGGCAACAGGTGCAACCTCCAATTGATCCACATTCGAATGCTCATCTCCATGAGCACCCAGAAGATTTTGGTGTCACGTATCCGTTTTGTGTCCTTTATGCCATAGAGCGAAGCGTAATTCGCAGCCTTCGGTAATTCTCTGTCAATGCTGGGGAATTGATTGTCCTCCGACAGTTTCCCCGCTACGAGCATTATAGATAACACCAACCATGCATAGTGGAAGGTTTTTCCCTACTCCTAGGCTTCGTGATAAATTTTCAAAAATTCCTCATAGAGGAATTCAGACTAGTTGAACTGGACTGCCTCTGCGCACTGCTCGGCTAGTGTAACCACCGGCACTGGTACCTCATCAACGCAACACTTCCTCATAACTTTTCCGGCCAGGATTTGGGTTGCTACACGTACCCCTTTGTCCTTGATGGTGGAGATGGCATAGCCCCTCTTCTTCTTCTCCAGCTTGTATTTCGTCTTCATGGATTCTACGAGGGCCAAATCACTGCCTTTTCCTTCCACTATGGTCGCGGGGTCCTTTCCTTTGCAGGGGAGCCGAGAAATGCGGTGAATGAAGTCTGTCGTGATGGGGATAGGCTCCTCCAACCATAGATACCCATCATGCACTATGCAAAGCAGCTACCTGATGATGAAAATGGTTATGGGCACGCGGTGGAAAAACGACACCCATAATAAGTTCAACAACCCGACCTTTTCCATACTGCGTAACCACTTCCGTGGTTCTAACGTTGTCACCACTCTCATAGTGTTCTTCTTGATGAGGTTCCTGGTCTCCAGGTGAGGGAACTTCTCGCAGTTAGCGAGGTCCTAATATTCAAACTTCATGGTTGGCCCGCGGCCCAGGTGCATGCCTTCAAACACAATGCCATCTGGGAGGAGCGGGGTATGGAGTGAACTCTTGGTTTCGTCCAGATCCTTCGGCACTTTGGTCTTCCCTTTCTGCGGAGGGACATATGCGGGCAATTTTTTTGCAGAGCGTGTAGGTTGAATATCCTCCTCCACGACTTTGTCTTCTTCCTCTGTGATGATTAGGGCCTACAAATCTTCTTCTTCCTCATTTGTTTCTATCGTAACATCTTTCCCCTTTCTGCCATTGATAGTTTGCTACGCAACGGGTTCCTCGGGGACATGTGTACTAGAGCCATTGTTTGTTTATGCTTCTTGGGTCTTGGTGTACGTGGTGATTTGGGGATCTCTGTCACAACCCCAGCACCTTTTGGAACATCCTCCACCATTGGGGCTTGCACGACCTTGTTGGCAGTTACCTCTTCAATTCCCAAACCATCCTTAGTTGCGGTCATCATATCTAGGTTGTATTTTGTCACTCACAAACGCAGGGGCTCAATTATCGCTTGCCTCTCAATGCCCAGTGCTTTTCTCAATCACTCAATTCTCAAATGACCAAGTGTTGTTTTCTGGCTATTCCTTTGTGTTTTATAGCACCTTTTGAATTCATATTTGACTATTCCCCCAATTCTGGGCCATTAATGCTTCCTTGGCGCCAGATTTTCGCAAAAATTGTCCATAAATTGCGTCTTAAATGTTCGCCGCCCCCTCCATTTGGCCTCAAGTCACACATAGAATTATGAATAGTGACCTCAATAGTCACTTTCTGGCCAATCTGCATGGCAGCGCATCCCTCCATGCATGGACGTGGACCCTGTGAAACTCTACTTCTGCACGTATCCCCAATATCGCGCAGCTCCTGGGCATAATAGTTTATAGTCCCGTGCTTCCTTTCAACTACCTGGAGCACTAAGACTATCCTTCCCGTGGCGAGGTAGGTGGTCACACCACCCGTGTGGGGCTCCATCCTGTCCTTCATCATGGTTCATGGAGAATCCCCACCTTCCATTGTTGTGGTGGGCATCGCACACTTTCCTACTTGCAACATGCTACCTTGGTCACTACGTTTGGTGATCTGTGGTCAAAGCCAAGGCATCAGACTAACCAATTCATGATGATAGTGCTTAGACTTGTCAATATGATCATATGCACCTTGCCTTACAATCTTAGGTTCTTCGACGAAAAATGCTTCCTTTATCTCTTCCTCCAGCTTCTTGACCTCCGCGTCCACCATAGCACTTTTCTCTCTTAGACATACCCTATCTTTTTCAAGTTTGTGAAGTCTAAGGTTTCCCCGTCAAATTTCTTCCTCAAGTCCAATGTGTTATGTTTCTTGTGGTTGTGTGATTCATTTGTTCCAGGCTTCACGAAACATTGTATCTATAGGTACTACTATGTGTGGACTAGGTTTCGCATGCTCCATAGGGATTACAACCCTTGCTTCATACCTCAGCTTCGGAAGTGCTTGCATGGTTAGGGTTTTTCACATGGTCCTATAAGCCCATAGAACTGTCGATATGCGCAAGTTCCAGTCAGTGCATCTCACATGGTGGACCATGTTCAGCACTTCGCACAACTTGTCAAAGGCTTCCCGTGGATAATCTTTAGTGCACTTGGTATTATCATACTTTGTCATTCGTGCCCTCATCTTGCCTGCTCTTGGTTTTTGTTCCTGTTTCCTATTATGAGGACGGTGTGCATTCATGTAGGTTGCGTACCATACGCTTGTACCCATCTGGAGAGGTGGGCACATAGGTTGTTTCATCCATCATCCCTGGATTCCATCTGTAGCTAAGGCGGTTTCCCAAATCGTACGCGCATCATCCTTCTACATCCTCGCTAGTCCTTAAAATTCCATTGGTGTGTACCCAACCACCTTGCAAGTGTAGCATGCAGTGCCCATTTCAGAGCATCAAACCGCTACTGTTCTGGCACCTCTCTTTCAAAATTGTTCAAGAATTCATCCACCACTATCAACCTGTCATACATAGGTAGATCCCTTACTTCTATTGTCGTGCAGCACAATGATCTTACCATCATGTTGTAATTGATCATGGTTACCTCATGTAACCGGTTATGCCATCATTCTATTTCCTCATCTGAATCTGAGGTGCAGGAGCTTTCGCGCTCCCACGAAATCCTACCATCCGCTGTTGGATTCACCCAATCCTGCTCCCACGTAATTATCTTGTAGATACAGTCTAGATCATTGTCTCTCTCATCGTCGCGCACTGGCTCTGTGTAGCATGATCCTTCCGTAGGGTCTAAAGGTACCACTACACATAGTGACCTTTTCTCAAAAATCATCTTGCGCTTCTTTAGATTTATCACCCCATTCATGTCAGTGGCCCAATCTATTCCTAGTAGTGCAAGACAGGGATTGCTATCATCGAAGATCTCTATCACCTCGAAATATGAAATCTCGCTCGCACCTTCAATATCTACCATTATTCCCTGCAATCTTCCCATTGGTAAGATATTTTGATAGTTCACCATTCGCAATTGAATAGGAGACCATTGCAATGTGGGCCTACCCATGTGCTCCCATGTCTACTTTGACAGTATGTTCACGTCCAATCCTAAATCAAGAATCACACTATCCATCTCATATTCACCGATTTTCACAGTCAATCTCATCCCCCTTCCTGTTCATGTTGTGTGCCTCTTGATCTTCCAGATTATGCGTGGTTCTCTTGACCTAGCGCTCCTAGTGATGAGTTCTTGCAGTCCCTTCACCACCTTGCTATTGCGCAACAGCTTCATGCACATCTCCAGAAAGGTAGTGAGCATTGATGGGTCCATCTCTTGTTCTAGTTTGTCTTTACTACCTGAAGTGGAGGCCTCCATGAAGCTCTTCTTAGCTTCCATCAATGTCTCCTTCACGCACTCCAAATCAAGCTCTGGTTCCTTTGTCGGAGCCTTGTGAACCCAAGCACTCTCTTCAGGCTACTTTCCCTTGTCATCTCCTATCGTGATACCGCTTTGGAGCACGATGTTTACATTCGGGTCCTCCTTGCGTGGTTAAAATCTCATCATTTGCAGGTTCTGAGTCGGGGGAGGCTGGAGCGTTCCTTTATCATGCAACATTGCTATCAGTGTAGGGCAGTCCTGCATCTCATGATCAAACTGGGTACAATATAAACATGATGCCCTTGTCAGATTTGTACAATCGAGGTAAAAATGCTCTGGCCCTCCGCAATTGTAGCAAATCAGCTATCCGCGTCCCCTTCCTGGTCCCATTCCACCTCGACCTCGTCCATGCCCCTGAAATCTAGTGTGCACCATCACCTCATTTTGATCGAGGGCTTGTGTTTCAGCTTGAATTTTGTAGGTAGGTGTTTGATCCATAATTAGTTCATAACTTCTACATGTGCGCTTATCATGGCCTACGAATCTACAGAAATTATAGAACAACTGTTGGGACTTCTGTGTATACTTTTGTAATAGATGGCAGTTATTTGTAGCATGCTTCCCTCCTATTTGACAGATCGTGCACCATAGTGTAGGCATCGTGCTCAGTCTTTCTTGTGTCTCTGGTCTCAATGGCATTGGTCCTCCTCCCGCCAGATAGTTCGCAAAAACTGGACAATAGTCCTTTTCATGTCCCTAGCCTTTGCACTTAATGAACCCTACCTCTTCGCATGGTTCTAGGCGAGTTGTCTTGTCATGTTTCAAACTCTAAATATCCAGACATAGGTTTTTCAACCACGTGTGGATATATTGCACTCCCAGGCTAGGATCTTGTATTGGGGTCTCGTGCAGTCTCATTGTGATCTTCAAAGCTTCAGCCTGGGTGGATAACTTCTGCTGTGACAACACTGTCCTTAGATGTGGCGTTAATGAGCTACAAACCATGCATGGTGATGCCCATCCATCAAGGTCATGTTGGCTTCGCGAATCATACCCTTCTTCTCTGATCTAGCTCCCAGGGGGTCTCGCCTGGAACCATCGTGATTTCCTTAAATCCGATAATCGACTGTGTCTTCGATTTTGGCCTGCTAAATTCCCTGTGGAGCACAGCTTTGATATCCACGATCCCTACATTTGGATTGTCATTAGAATGCTTAATGTACCACATTAGTGTGTGATCCTGCAACACGCTTACCGGCGTTGCCTTCTTTATGTTGTCATCCATGACTCCTTGCGCTTCCCATACAACCTTTACCACTAACCAAAATTGGTCCGGGTCTTCGTTCCCTACTCCTTTGAACACTGACAACTTTATTGCGCTCGCCATATTGAACTGTGGTGGTGGCGAAGCTGGTGTGGGTGGAGATGGGGGTGAAGATGGTGAAACTGGTGGTGGTGTAGGTGGGGGTGGTATAAGTGGAATCCACTGCCTTATCAGATTGCTCACACTTCCTGGTGAAACTTTTGTGAGCTCTTCCTTGCTTTCTCATCAAGGCAAAATCAAGGGGCTAGTTTCTATCTTTGCACTACCTTCGTTTCTATAGATCCTCCCACTTCGCGTAGCCCCAAACACCAATTTATTTGCATAACCTGCTTTTCACATAGTAGAATTTTAATCCAAGTGTTCAATGATTTAACGTAATTACCTTGCGACCCTTTGAGGAAGAGTTTTTCTGCCTCACTGTAGCTTACTGAAGTATCTACCGCAAACTCGGTGCTAAACCCTCCTATAATTTGATCGAGCCAATGGTACACATTGCGTGTGATATTATCTCCCGATGCTTCTAGTTTGTGCACCAATTTTGGAGTCCACAAAATAGGTTTTTCGAGCCTACACCTTCCTTGACTGTCTGCTAGCTTCACAATCCACTCATACAGCTCAGAGGGGAAGGATGCAAAGAAAATTTCATGGATTCCCATATATAAGTAGCGATCTAACCATTGTTCCTTTGATACTCGTGGATTACTATTTTCCTGCACTGTGAACTCATGAATTTTCCTTTCCAACCACTCTTCAATTTCTTTCTTTGTTGGATTCCAGTGACATGACATCAGACATCTCTTATGCAGATCCTAGTCTTGATAATGAAACCATTTGTTGGCTTGTTGGGGCCTGACCCAGGTTCATAGGTGATTTAGCCAAACAAATCCCAGTACTATTGGCCCTTTCAGCAACAGTCCATGGAGCGTGGATTGAGGTCTCACCTAAAGTAGTATGGGAGGGTGCTAGAACCAGGTTTCTGCAACCTGGAGATGTCTGATGAGTTCAAGTGGTCCGCGGTTCGACCCTGCGTGCATGTCACTACGCGCACTTACCTGTACCTCGCAGCCTGAGATGATGTCTTCATGCAGCCCTACTTGGGGGCTAAACACTATTATTACCCAAGTCCTTACTAGTATTCCACTGTTAGCTGATTAACTTAGCCTACTTGTATGAGTTAAGTTATACTTAGAAATATTAATCATTCATACAGGTGCACGAAGTAAATAAACAATACATTTGCAATTTATATGAAACATGTAATAACCCAAGAACAGATACATAGAATTAAGATAAAACTTCTCTTTATTATTCTCTTCCTCGGTTACAGACTTGAATCCACCCTACGCACTATGCTGCAGGGGTCCGCGCACTCAACTGCAGACTACTAGGCATCTACACACTTAGCTGCAGACCCTTTTCCTACTCTACGACCCAAGACACACTTAGACACTTAGATTCTTGCTCTTCACTTCTACTTCTCTATCTCATACTTCGCTATCTTTTACAGTTAGAGCCTTGCTCTATTTATACAATCCCATGGTTCGCGGACCATGGGTGGGCTGACATTACATTACAAGACTATGGCGGACAACCCTGTGACTCTATCATACATTTCGTGCTCCGTGCCCGCAATTCACAGAGTATTTACAACAAGATTGGGTTAAAACATGGGATTTGAGCCCCAAAACATGCCTCGGGGGGATTCCATGCCCAACATGAAGCAATATTCCCCATTGTGTGCAGAGCCTCCATTAGGTGAGGAAATTTCTGTTGAACCACTTGCCCTAATGAAGGAGTTGGCTTGCTTTGACAACTCGATATAGCTATATCTTTTGTTTGCGAGTGTTCTTGATCTCCGTGTCCATGATTTGATCACTTGTGGCCTCTTCCATGTAGTACGGGTTGAGCTTTGTTTGTGTGAGTTGTCTTGTAATGTCAATTGTGTCCAACAATGACGGAAATTATGGTTGAAAGCGATCTACATTGAACATTGGGTGTAGACCAAGGAATGGTGGGATGCTCAGCTCGAAGACATTGTCACCAATGACCTTGGTGATGGTGCATGGCCCATGTAGGAGTGGGAGAAGCTTAGAAGGCGTTACTTCTACAAATGTAGAAAAACTTTGTCGCCCACCTAGAACTTGTGCGACACTCGATGCTGATCATGGTGCTACTTGTACTTAGCGTTGGCTCTGTCCAATATATCATGGACCTATTGGTGGATGTGTTGAATGCGCTCAATGTAGCTATTAGCCCTTTCAGCTTCAGACTAAATGTGAGCCAAATCTACCTGAGTGGTTGCAAATGGTATGGCTACGTCAATAGGGCATAATGGATGAAATCCCAACCCTACCTCAAAGGGGCTATGGCCTATTGAATCGTGGAGAGCTCTGTTGTAGCTGTGTTGGACATAGGGGAGACTTTCATCGCATGTGCATGGATTATTCAAGTTGTACATGCCCAGAATGTGCACGATCATCCTGTCGACAACCTCTATTTGGCCATCAATTTGGGGATGTGTTGGCTTGATGGGCCTTGACCAAGGTTCAACGTTAGTCAGCCAAGCAAATCCCTACACTACTGGCCCTTTTGACATTAGCCCACGGAGCATGGACCGAAGTCTCACTGAAGTAGTATGGGGGGACGCAGGAAACAAGTTTCCACAACCTAAGATGGTCGTGATGTTGATCTATACTTCCTGATCCTGCCTTCGTGCAAATCGATAAGCTTTTAGATCTTATTGATGTTCCTTCTCTTCTATTATTCAGTACCTCCGTGAAGGTAGCCAAATCATCATTGTGAAACCCTAACCCAAGGTCTAGGCACTTACATGCCTCTATGGATATGTTACTGTATAAGTTCCCAAGTTATCTTAAGTGTTACCTAATCTACCATGCATTTACAATTATCTTTGCGTAATCCTATATTCTTGCTCACGTTCAATTAACATATATAATCAAATACATTCACACATTAAATAAGAAATCTAATGTTAACCTAGATCATATCATAATATAATCAGATGCATTTAATCAGAGACAAAATACACAGTGATTTTCAAAATACTTCTATTTATTGATATCTCAGGTTCAGTACAGACTCTATCCACCCTGTGCACACAACTGTAGGGGTCCGCGCACTCAGCTGCGTAATTCCACCCTAGGCCTCTGCACACTCAACTACAGAGACTCTACCTATGCTAAGACCTGAGAACACTTAGAACTTCTTACACAAAAATATTCTTTCCACTACTACTCTTTTTTCTCTTAGAATCTTCTAAGACTCCCTTTTTATACAATCCCATGGTCCATGGACCATGGGTAGATCTTTATAATTGACATGAGACTTTATCAGACAAGGGTGGACTACCCTTTGACATCTTCATGCTCCACGACCACAAAATGTGGAGACTTTACATCTTTATTACAAAATTTGGGCCTTTTTCCCTAAAACATGGACTTTTAGCCCCAAAAATGGCTCTTGGGGGAACTTGTTCCCAATAGGCCCCCAACGCAAACATGGTGACTTTCCCTCGAGTCACTCTACAAGTGTGGAGATCTTGGCATGAAGACCCCCCAGCTCAACCTGTATGACTGCTACCTCAGCGGTGCGATACGCAGCCACCTACTTTATTTCTTCGACCAGCTGCTCTGTTGTTGGCCTTGCACTATCAGCTTGAAGTTTATGTTGAGTCTCCTATAGACTAGCCAGCTTGCCTTCAATGGAGTCCGTGATCAAGTAGGCCTCGTCCAGCTAAGGATTCAAGTGTGCCTTCAGCACTGCTTCTTTGTGCTGAGCTACATCTACCTTCTCCATCAACGCCTTGGCCTCTTATAGCTTTGTGAGTTTCTGTGTGAGGGCAATAGTACACGCTGTCTCTTTTACCTCATCATAGCGTTGCTGCAACTCTCATGCCTCTATTTCCAACCTCTGCACAATAGGGTCTTCTTGTAGGCTGGTTATTACTTCAAACGACTGCTTGAAAAGTGTTGTGCTATCTGCCACTGTACTTTATATTGCCGCTATTGCCTTTGTTATAGTAGTCGCGTGCAACTCCTTGAATTTCGGTGGAGTTGAAGGCTCGACCCTCAACTACAATTCTACAATTTGGAGGTTCAACTCTAGCTAAACCTTTGGCAATTCTGTGTGAGCGTTGTGCACCCCCCCTAGTGAGTTTGCGAATGCGCACATCTACCGGCTTATCTGCAGAAATGGCCAACTCCGAGACCATTTAGCATGCTTCCTCCCTGACCTTAATCATGCACTGATTCATGTCAGTGAGTGTTATCATGGAGGTGAGGGCAGAGTCTCGCTGTACACCCATTTGATTATTGTTGATATTTTGCTCAGTGATCACCTGCAAAGCAGGCTGTTCGCGGGCTCTCAGTTCCATGATCACCCCATCCTGTAGCAGGTGGAGCGCCTTGTTAGGAAGCACTTCCAAGTTCAGCCCTACTCCCTTGAGTATGCTGATAATGGGCCTGTTAACTCGGTCTCTGTTGTCAGTGCTCCATTTGGTAGCACTATGGCTCGGGAGTCCTTCACACGTAGCATCCCAGCGGCTTTTGAAGTACCAGCGGCCAAACTGGTGGATGTTGCGTCAGTCTGTGATGCCCGAATCTGCAGCTCTCGCAGATTCACCTAAATGGCCCCCAACGCCTGCTGCTGCTACTGCTCAAACTGTTGCAGCAGTTCCACGGTGATATCCCACACTGTATTTCCAATTTCATTCAGATCCCGCTCTATTAAGGTGATCGGGTCCATGGACGTTTTGCTGGCCTTGGACTTCTTTCATGGCCCTACTCTTTCTTGTTCCCTTGGACACTTGATATGGAATGAAGGCATCTGTGTCACTCCTCCCTACTCTATCTGATCTTCCTCTTCTTCCTGTTCTTCTAGGGAGGGTAAATTCTCTTTGTTGGAGCCGCTCTCATCTCCTCCCATCTATCCACCTATCTCCTATGTGGTAGCGCGGTTTGACTTAGCCTTATGCTCAGCCTCCTTTCTCCTTTTCTCAACCAGCTGCTCCATCTTGAGCTTGGTTTCATCCTTCTTCCACTGTGCGGCTGTCTTACTAGATCCCATTGTTAAGTTCGAGGAAGTGTGCCATTCTACTGGATAGCTATCAATAACCACTTGAATTGCATCATCCATCGCCAAGTAGGGAAATTCATGCCACTTCTTCTCATGGTCCTTCCGCGCCCTTATGGATACATGTTGAAATCAACCTTAAATTACGTGTACAGCTACAATTTATCAAAGATAGTAGGCAACAACTGTGGCTTGCAGTTGATGGCCATGTGCACGTTCATCTCCATCAAGATCCAAAAGATATTGCTGTCCTTGATCCGCTGAGGATCCTTAGTCACCCATAGCGAAGCATACTTCACGGTCTCAGGCAGGTCCAACACAACTAAGGGAAATTGACTATCTTTGGGTAGCTCTCAAGCTACTAGCATGATGGACAACAAGAGCCACACGCAGTAGAAGGTCTTGCTGAGATCTTGCGCCTCGCGACAGTTTATAAGGAACTCACTACAGAGATAGCGCGCCTAATTAAACTGAACCCTTCTGTGCATTAGGCGGCTAGAGCTATGATGGGCGCGAGTACTTCATCGGAGAAACACTTCCGCATGACCTTCCATACCAATATCTATGTGGTCATTTTGCCTACAGGGGCATAAATACTTGTAATCGGATAGCCTCACGACTTACTAATCTGAACTTCTTCTTCATGGCCTCCATGAGGGCCAGCTTGCCCACCTTTCCACCAAACATCATATCTAGATTCTCCCTTGAATATGGCAGCGTCGTGATCCTATGGATAAGTCTATCAGTGATGGGTAATGGCTCCTCTAGCCACAGACACCCATATTGTACCAAGCACAATAGCTGCTTGATTACCAGAAAGGTAATGGGTGTGCAATTGTAGTGCGACACCCATAGTAGGTTGAGTAGGCCTTCCTTATCCACTCCTTTGAGCCACTTTCGTAGTTCCAACACGATCATTCTGATGGTCTTATGGAGGATGAAGTGCATCGGCTGGTCTGTTTCCAAGTGAGGGAATCACTCGGTGTCAGCTAAGTCCCAGTCCTCCAATTTCAACATTGGAATCCTACCCAAGCATGGTCCTTCAAAAACAATCTTGTCCAGCAGTAGAGGTGTGTACAAGGTGACCTTTCTCTCATCAATGTCCATAGGCACCTTGGCCTTGCCCCTACATGGAGGGACATACTCAGGAAATTTAGTAATGGGGTTAGATCCCTCAACTTAAACGTCCTCCCTTTCTATCCCAAGATCCTCATTGTCCATTGGGATATCCTTAATTTCTTCCTCCTCCAATTCTAGCTTAATGGTTTTTCCATTTTCTTGAGCGGTGGGCTTGTCCTTTAGTGAGTTTATCCTAGCTGACATGCACACCGGTGGTGTCACAACTTGCTTTCCTTTCCTGCCTTTCACATCTTCCTAGGTCTGGGTAGACCTTGGTCTAGGCGATCATGGTGACTTGGGTATCCCTGCAACCTCCGGAGCAGTTTCCTCTGCTTCCATAACAACCTCTGGCATAGCCCCTTTGGCTGTAACTCCTTCCCTAATATCTATAGTTTCTGTTGGTGTCGACATGATGCTATTCACAATTCTTGTGTCTCCTTTGGAAATTGCTCAAATGTCAAATTCACTATTAGAGCTTCAAAGAATTCATGGTTCATACGCGTCTGAGAGCTCAACAACTCAATGCTCAAAATGCCAAGTGTTCTTCATTAGGCAACCACATGTAATTTATAGGCAATTTTGAATTCAAATCAGACCGTACCCCCCCCAAAATTGGTTCATTAATACTAGATTGGTAGCATATTTTCAAGGATCTCGCCCATAAATTTCATCTTAAATCCCCCCCAGGTCCATTTGGCCATTTTTTCGTCGTCAAATCATGAACAGTGACTTTAGCGATCACTTTCTCGCTGACCTATGCAGTTTTATCCTAGGTAGTGCAGCCTTTTGGGCGCTTGTGTGGTCTCTGTGACATCTCCTCATTTCACGCAGTTTCTTCATCGTGCAGTTCCCCAACCTAGGCAGTGTAGTTTATAGTCCCGCACCTCCTTTCAGCTGCCTGGAGCACTAAGACTATGGTTCCTTCATATAGTCACCTAGCCAAATAACCAGTGTATGGCTTCAATCGACTACCGTTCACCTTTCCTGGGAAGGGATCCCCATTTAACTTAACCAACTGAACTGCTCCACTGTCGGTAATCTCTTTGATGACATAGGGCCCTAGCCAGTGCACCCTAAATTTCCCTGGAAATTTATCAAACTTGTTGTCATATAGCAAAACCAGATCATTTACCTTGAAGGTGTGTAGTTTAATGTGCTGATCATGACATGCATTTTCATGCTCCTTTTGAACTTGTTGATGAAATCTAGCTAGAAATCAATCCTCCTCAAGCTCTGCTAGTTTCACGAGCCTCTCTTCCAAGGCTCCATAGTCTGCCATTCCTGTGAGTGCCGCTATGCGCAGACTAGGTACAATATATTCCATTGGCATCATAACTTCTATGCGATACACAAGTCTAAAAGGCATTTGCCCAGTCAACTTCTTGCAAGTCGTTTTGTAGGCCCATAGCACCACTGGTGCGCGCACATCCCAGTCACTTCTCTAAGCATTACAGACATTTGTCAGTGTATTCTCTTGTATTTTATTGAATGCTTCTACTGTCCCATTGGCCTGCGGGTGATAAGGCGTGCCATTTTGATGATACACCTGAAATTATTCTATCAATGCACTGGTTGTTTCATTAAGGAAGTGCATACTGCGATCGCTCATCAATATCTTTGGACAACCAAATCTCATCAATAAATATTCAAAAAGAAAATTCATTGCTATCGTGCTGGTATAGTCCTTCACAGGCTGCGCCTCTACCCACCTAGTCAAGTACTCTGTCACGGTGATGATGTACCACGCACTTGTTTTCTTTTCCCGAGGCTGAATTGGTCCAACAAAGTCAATTGTCCATTTAGCGAATGGTTGTAATGTCACCAGCGGTATCAACGACAATTCATCCCTCCGCAATGGCCTGCTAGTCCCTTGACATGCATCACAGGCCCTACAATATGCTTTCTCGTCCTTATGTAGAGTTGGCCACCACAATCCAACACGCAGAACCTTCTACACTGTTGCTTTTCCTACATAATGTCCTCCTACAGCTCCTCCATGAGCCTCCATGAGGATTTTGTTTCACTTGAATTCAGGTACATAACATCGTAATATTTCGTCCAACCCCATTTTGTACAAATGTATTGCAATGACGGAGAAGTCTACTGCGCACACTACTAACTCCTTCTTCTGCTGGCTTGTATACCCTTCTGGAGTAGTCCCTGTTGTCAGGAATTGTATGATATCTTCAAAGTGATTGTCCACGACATGTACCACAAAGAGATGCGTGCCAGGCTATCCTTCCTCCAAATTAGTGGGCTCCTCTCTCGTTTCAATGTGCAACAGATGGTCTTGTCCCACGTTCAATTGTCCAAGCTTCAAAATAACTTCAAAATCATACTCTTGGAATAATAACAACCACATGCAGATCTTCGCCCCCAACATAGGCTTATCAACCAAGTACTTTAATGCAAAATGATCCATATACATCTTAAAATGTCCACCCAGCAAATAGTGCCTAAACTTTTGGAGTGTGTATACCATGGCTAGTCCTTCGCGCTCTGTAGTGGAATAGTTCTTCTTAGCCTTGGACATCTTCCTGCTCACAAATGCTATAGGATGGTCCAATTCCACCTCGCTCGCCCATGTTAGCACAGCCCCCAACATGATACATGAGGCGTCCACGTGCAGATGGAATTCCTTCTTCCAGTCCAGAAAGACTAGGATTGGCGTGGTGACCATTTTCTCTTTCAGCACATCCAAGCTCTTCTGGTATTCATCACTCCAATAGAACGTAACATCCTTTTCAAAACTTCTCCATGGGTGTGGTGATTTGGGCATAGATCTTGATGGAATTCCTATAGTATCCGGTATGCCCCAGGGTTGCGCGTAGCTATTTCACATTCCTTGGCACCTCCAAGTTGATTATCACTATGATCTTCATGGGGTCTACCATCAATCCCTGTCTACACACCACATGCCCTAGCAGGATCCCAAAAGGGACACAAAATAGACACTTCTTCATATTGAGCACGATCTGGTATCTTTGACATGTATCTAACATTAAGCACAAACTTGCCACATGATGCTTAAGCAATCCAAACACTGTCCAATCATCAAAATACACCTCTAGGAACTTATGAATGAAGTCTTCGAATGCTGTAATGACTACACACGAAAATATTGCTGGTGCATTCTTTAGCCCAAGGGGCATTACAGTATACTAAAAACATCCCCATTCCATCACAAAGGTCATCTTGCTTCTATCTTCAGGCGTGATTTTGATCCGATGATACCTAAAGAACCCATCAGTGAAAGAGTATGCTTCTTGACCGCCTACATTATCCAGGACTTCATCAGTGAACGAGGTTGGGAAGGGGTCATGCACGCAAGCATCATTCATCTTCTATAGATCCATGCATATCCTTATTTCTTCCTTCCATTTCTTTTCCTGAACCACTATCAAGCTTACCCAATCAGATTCTTCTACTGGTTCAATAATTCCTACCTCAAGCATCTTATCCAACTCTATGCGAACCCTTTCCTTATACTTAGGATTAATGTGGTAAGGTATTTGTTTTACAGGCTTTGCATCTGGTTTCAGGGTGATCTTCTTGACACCTAGGTCTCCTATTATCCATTTTAGATCAGAAAAATTTGTGGGGAACAAATCCTAATATTTGCAGAGGAGCTCAACGACCTTTTCTACTGTCGCATCATCACAATAGTCCCCAATCTTTGTGAATTTTGTTTCTGCCTCTGTGCCAATGTTTATCTGCATAGTTTTCAGCAGAGTGGTTATGTCAAGATCCTTTATCTACGAACCTTCAACCTTAGGATGATCTTCAGTTTCTGGAAGATTAACTTTTCGGGGATCCTCATCTTCTTCTTCAATGGTCACGTTATAGCATTCCAGTGCATGACTCAGGTGGGTAGTCCAATCAAGTTGGATCAAGTCCAAAGGATCTTGCGGTATCCTAAAGATTGCTGCTTTAACCTCCTATAGCGTTGCATCAATACAGTCAAACCCATCCTCAAAGCTGAATATCATTAAAAATCCTTGATGCAGGATGCCCCATTGTTCACTGCCATGGCAAAGCTCAGTTTCCAAATACCAATTCATTGGTATGATGCCCAGGGTATGAAAAAATATATTAACGCATTTAGGTTGGGGCTCCACACCATAAGCCACATTCCATTTAGCCAAGTGATCGCATGGGTCATCTCTTCCATCATACTTATATGTCATCCACACTTTTAGCTACCCAAAATGTATTCTCATCATCCTCGTATAGTCGCGCCAATCACTGAAACTATCCTTGTGCGTACCTGACCATCTTGCAGGTGTAGCATGTAGTACCCATTCCAAGGCCTGGAAGTGATGTTTCTCTGGTACTTCTCTTTCAAACGCATCCAAAGAGAAATCAACATTAGTTAGCCCATCATAATGAGGTAGATCCCTGACTTCGGATGACACACAACGCAATGACTTGGTCATCACATTACAATGCAGTGTCAAAACTTCATGCAGCCAGTTCTGCCAATGCTCCAATTCTTCATCCGAATCTGATGTGCAGGAGATTTCACGATCCCATGCAATGCATATGTTCACTATTAGATTCACCCAATCCTAGTCTTGCACCATTATCTTGTAAACCTGGTCCAGATCGTCATCGCTTTCATAATCTCGGATTGGTTCTGTATAGCACAGTCCCTCCATAGGATCCATTGGCACCACTACATGGAGAAATTTCAAATATCATCTTCTGCTTCTTCAGGTTGATTACCCTATTCATATAAGTGGCCCAATCGATTCCAAGGAGCGCAGGGTAGGGATTTCTATCATCCACAATCTCTATTACCTCAAAATCTGCCAGTGCGCTTGCTCCCTTGATGTCAATTGTGACCCCTTGCAGCCTCCCCATTGGGATAATTTTCTATTAATTCACCATTCTTAACAGTAATGGAGACCACTGGAGTGCAGGTCTCCCCATTCTTTCCCAATTTTGTTTTGGCAAAACATTAGCGTCGGACCCCAAATCCAGGATAAATTGGTCCATCTCATATTCCCCTATCTACACAAGAGTCTCATCTCCCGCCCAATCCTTTCCTTGTGCTTGCCAAGCTTACTGTCACAGAGAAACTTCATGCAGGTCTCCAAGAACGTGGTAATCATGGATGGGTCCATTTATTTAACTAGTTTCTCCTGACTTCTAGAGGTAGAGGCCTTAGCGAAGCTTTTCTTTGCTTCCATAAATGTTTCTTTTGCGCACTCCAAATCAAACCTAGTCTCCTTTTTTGGTTCTTTGCTGACCCATTCACCTTCTGTAGGTTGCTTCCCTTTATCCTCCCTAGTTGTGGTTCCACTCCGTATTATAATGTTTACCTTAGGGTCTTCCTCACGAGGCTCAACCCTCATCATTTGAAGGTTCTGCGTCAGCTCAGGAGGCTACGCCCCCTTTTCATGAATCTTAGCCAAAAATATTGGGCAATCCTCAGTCGCATGGTCAAACTGAGTATAGTAACAACATAACAATCGTGTCGAATTCAGACAGTCCCTCACGTAGTGTCCTAGGCTTCTGCAATTGTAACAAATCATTTGTCCTTGATCTCTCCCGTGCCCTCCTCCAACTCGGCCTCTGACGTGCCCTTGATACTCACCTCGCGTTCCCCCAACGCTTTCGTCTAGAGGTCGTGTTTCTGTCTGCACTCTGTATGCGGGTGTCCTATCCATCATCAATTGATAACTTTGACAATTTTGCTCGTCATGGCCTATTGATTAACTGAAATTGCAGACCGATGTTTGTACAAATTTCTGTAGCAAATGGAAATTATTAGTTATATGTTTCCGCGCTGCCTGACATATAGCACACAATAGCGCAGGACCTACACTTGGCCCTACTGTAGCCTCTGGTCATATAGGCGTTGATCCTCCTGCTACAACATAGTTCACAAAAACTAGGAAGTGATCCTTGTCATGTCCCTGACCCTTGAATTTTATGCACCAAACACCTTCGTGTGCCTCTGGTCGAGCAGTTCTGTCTTGCTTCAGACTTTTCATTTTGAGACAAAGGTTTTGCAACTGTGCATGAATCTGTTGAACCCCAAAATTTGGATCTTGCATCAACATTTCATGCAGTCTCATTGAAATCTCCAAGGCTTCTTCCTGAGTCATAATCTTTTGTTGTGACAGTGCAACCCTTATGTGAGGCGGGAGAGAAGCCATGAACCATTTGCGGTGCTGCCCATCTATTAAATTCATATTAGCTTCGCATATTTTACACTTCAATATCTGATCTAACTTCCAAGGGGTCTCACCTGGTTTCATCACAATTTCCTTGAATCCCACAATCGACTTCACTTCAGACTTAGGCCTACTAAATTCTTTATTCAATGTGGTCTAGATCTTTTCCAGCATAGCTACTTGGTTATCATTAGATTACTTGATGTACCAAGTTAGCGTGCAATCCTGCAACGCACCAACCAACGTCGCCTTCTTCAAGTGATCATCCACGATGCCCTGAGCTTCCCATACAGCATTTATGACGAACCAAAATTGGTCCCGGTCCTCATTCCCTATGCCCTTGAATACACGTAGTTTTACAGAGTTCACCATATTGAACAATGGAGGTGGCGGTGGTGTGGGTGAGGGGGTGAGTGGTGGAGGCGAGGATGGAGGTGGTGTGGATGGATGTGATGAGGGTGGAGGCAGTGTAGGTATTTGTGAGAACCCTTGTATTATCAACTGACTAGCGCTCAGGGGAGAAATATGTGGTGTTCCTTTGTCATCACTTAAAGGAGGTCCGATCAATGGGATATACTCAGGACATTTTCTTTCTTCATCCCTGAAAGGTTTTCCACTTCGCATACCTCCAAACATCAAGGTAACTGCATAACAAGCTATTCACACAAGAGCATCTTAATCCAAGTATTCAGTGATTTTAAATACTTACCTCGTGGTCCTTTGAAGAAGTGGCACTCTGCTTCGCTATAACTAATAGGGGTATTTCCCGTGAACTCTGTCACAAATCCTCTTGTGATGTGGTCGAGCCAATGGTCAATAACGCACGTGATCTTATCTTCAGAAGCTTCCAACCTCCTTACTAGCTACGGTGTCTAGACAATCAGCTTGTTAAGCCTCCACCTTCCTTGACCGTCTGCCAACTTCGTGATCGGCTTGTATAACTCAACCAGGAAGGAATAGAAGAATATTTCGTGTATTTATGTGTATAGGTATCTGTCCAACCACTATTCTTTTGTCAATCAAAAATTATCTTTTTCTTGCTCCGTGAATTCGTGGATCTTTCTATCCAACCAGGTTTCAATTTCTTTCTTAGTTGGATTCCAATGGTACAACATCACACACCTCTCATGAATATTCTGGTCTCGACAACGGAACCATTTGTTGACTTGATGGGCCCTGACCTAGGTTTAGTGTTAGTTAGCCAAGCAAATCCCTATAGTACTAGCCCTTTCGGAATCAACCCATGGAGTGCGGACCGAAGTCTCACCCAAAGCAGTATGGGGGGATAGAGGAACCAAGTTTCTGCACCCTGAGATGGTCATGATGTCAATTTATACTTCATGATCCTGCCTTTGTGTAGATCGATAAGCTTGTAGGGCTTATCGATGTTCCTTCTCTTCCATTCTTTAGTACATCCGTGAAGGTACCCAATTGATCTTCGCGCATCCCTAACCCAAGTTCCAGGCACTTACACGCCTATGTGGCTATGTTACTATATAAGTTCCCAAGTTATCTCAAGTGTTACCTAATCTACCATGAATTTATAGTTATCTTCGCGTAATCCTATATTCTTGCTCGAGTTCAATTAAAATATATAATCAAATACATTCGCTTATTAAATAAGCATTATAATGTAAACCGAGATCGTATAATAATATAATTAGATGCATTTAATCAGAGACAAAATACACAGTGATTTGTAGAATACTTCTCTTTCTTTATATCTTAGGTTTGGTACAAACTCTATCCACCCTGCACACACAACTATAGGGGCCCGTGCACCCATCTACTGACTTCCACCCTAGGCCTCTACACACTCAGCTGCAGAGCCTCTACCTACGCTAAGACCTGATAACACTTAGAACTTCTTACCCAAAACTCTTCTTTCCACTACTACTATTTTTTGTCTTAGATTATTCTAAGACTCCCTTTTTATACAATCCCAAGGTCCACGGACCATGGGTAGATATTTACAACCGACATGAAACTTTTCCTTCTGCCCCAAAACATGGGATTTTAGCCCCAAAACTGGCTCTTGGGGGAACCTGTTCCCAATAGGATGGAAAGTCGTGGACTTCATAAATTTTCTATCCAGCATCGACTAGAGACTTGACCCAAATGCACTCAAGAATTTGCTATCCCGATCTGAGGGAATGGACTGTGGGATCCCAAAGTGTACCCATACTCACTCAAAGAAGAGCTTAGAGATGGAATCTACTGTAATACTCTTCTTGGAGGCCGCCAAGATGGCCATCTAAGAGAATCTATCGATGACCATGAAAATGCAATCATTTCCATGCTTAGTAGAAGGAAGGCTTGACATGTAATCCATGGAGACAGATTCCCAAGGCCGACTAGGAGTAGGTAGAGGAGTATACAAGCCTTGCTTATTTATGGTTGGTTTGGAAATGGTGTAGGAAGTGCATGATCTAATGTACTTCCCAACATCTTAACGAAGTTTCGGCCAAAAAAAATACTTCTGCAATATCGCCACTATTTTCTCTACTTCAAAATGTCCAGTGACTCGACTGTAGTGTGCCTCCCAAATCATCTTGGCATGATCACTTGAAGGAAAACAAATGTGTCCTAGGTGGCATAACACTGCATCCTAAAGGTGAAAATTTGGAACTTGCTTCCCTCCCAGGTGTGTTTGGTATATGTTTCTGAATTTTGGATCGCTCTTGTAAAGATGTAGCCACCCTGATGTCTCGTGCCCATAGGATTCAAGCATAGTGATCAACGCCATGACCGGTGGTCTGCTAGGGCAATAAACAAAATTATTTGTTCTTACCTTCTTATGATTAATGTTCAAATGGAACTGTTGCAAATAGTTGGACCATTTCTTATGGAGATCGTTTTACAACTTCCCTTGTGTCTCTATGAACTGTAGAGATCAGTGGTTTGTGTGGATGACCATTTCCTTCCCCAAGATGTAATGCTTCCATTGACGCTAGGCCTACATAATGGAATACATTTATTTTTCATAAGTGGGGTACTTTCAGACTGTGTTTGAAAGTGTCTCACTGTGGTAAGCCATTGGATGCCCATGTTGAGTAAGAACCGCACCAATAGCATAGTCAGAGGCATCTGTCTTAATCTCAAATGGTTGTTTTAGGTCTGGTAATGTGAGCACTGGGGTAGAATAGAGGCGATTCTTCAACTCAGAGAATGATTTTTGTTGGGTTTTTGACCAAAAACAATTTTCCTTCCCTCCACCCTTGGTGACTTGAATTAAAAGTCAAGTGATATGAGAGAACCCCAACACGAACCTACGATACAAATTGGCAAGACCCAAAAAGCTGCGAAGCTTTGTTAGAGTGGTTGGGGCTATCCAATCCTAAATGAATTGTATCTTGGATGGGTCCACATGTACACCTTGCTCATCAATGATATACCCAAGATATTGAACCTAGGTCAGGCCAAAGGTGTATTTCTCCAAGTTACCACACAACTTGTGTTGGCGTAGGGTTTGAAGGACTTGTCGAATATGGTGGAGGTGCTGTTTCCAAATCTGGATGAAGACCAAGATGTCATCTAAATACACCACCATGAATGCATTGGTGAAGGGTCGCAAGATGTCTTCCATCAGTTTCATGAAGGTTGTGGGGGCATTCATCAATCCGAACGACATGACCAACCATTAAAAAATGCCCTCCTTGGATTTGAAGGCAGTCTTCCACACATTGGAGGGTTTGATAGGAACCCGGTGATAACCTGACTTCAAGTAAATATTGCTGAAATATTTGGTCCCCTTGAGCTGGTCTAAAGGTCATCAATCCACAGGATTGGGTACCTATTCCAGACAGTGATATTTTTCAGTGCCCAATATTCAACACAGAGCCTCCAAGTCCTATCCTTGTTCTGTACCAATATAATCAGGCTCCCATAAGGTGATGAGATTGGCCTAATGTGCCCTTTCTGAAATAGTTCTAGAATCTACCTCTTGATCTCATCATTCTCCAGAAGAGAGCGTCGATAGATTGGTCCATTAAGCAGCAGTGTGCCTGGGCTCCGATCGATGGAGTGCTTGACTTGAAAGTGCAGAGGTACCCTTGTGGGTGAGGCAAAAATATCCCTGTACTCCTCCATAACCTTGTCCATCTACTGTTGTTGTGCAGAGGATCCTTGCCTGGAAGCCATGGCCATAACCTTCTTCTTTCCCTGGGCCGAATCATAAGGAAAACAAATTTCCTGGTCTGGGCAATGATCTTGCTGCATTTCCTTGCAGTTATCAAAGAAATGGCAGTAGGTGGGGCTACCTTCAGTATCATGTGCAACTTATTAGCCAAAGTAATAATCACAAAGCAAGGTCTAGACTCATATACAACATGTCACTTCCACAAGTATGGTTTTCCTAACAATACATCACAAACTTCAAGAGGATAAATGTCACACAATACCTCATCCGTGAAGGGCTTGATGCTATAGGGAAGGTGACACTACTGGCTGACATGAAGATCTCGTCCTTGGTGTATCCACCAATGGTGTATGTCTGTGGATGTACTATAGTCTTTTGGCCCAACTGCTTCATGAACTTTGCTGAAATGAGGTTCTTTTGGCTCCTATTGTCAACAATGAACTACAACGGAGAACCCTTCACCCACATCTGTGAGTGGAAGAGGCATTCCCCCTCCTCTGGATCTTCAGGCTTAATCTTCTGGATCTTGGTGGTCACCACACTGGCACTGGGCTCCACATCAATGATCTGATTCCCTTTGTTAGTTCCCTTATCGGGTTTTGAATTAGAGTCAGAACCTACTTTTGATTCGGAAGCCTTCAGCTCGGCCACCAGTGACTGCTTGGCCCGACACTCACTTGTATTGTCAGTGGAGCTCTTATAGAACTCACACCATTTTCTTGTTTCCTTCTTTGTCTTCGGGGTGTTGTTATTTTCTTATGGCTTCAACGGGCTATCCTGGGCAGTGCCACCTTGGCTTGGTCCTTTGTTCTATGGTTTGGGGGCACCTTTTCCTTGCTTTGGATTCATATATCTAAAGTCCCACTTCTTCTGTTTAAACTTTTGCTCAATCTTGACAGCGTACCGATACACCGTGTCGAGTGAGGAAATGTCTAGGAACTCCATTTCATCCTAGATGTGCTTATGTAGACAACTACAGTACTTGAGCACCAAATTTCGTTCAGTATCCTTGATACCCAACTTCGCGTGAAGGGTATGGAAAGTATTTGTGAACTATGACACATCTTGGTCCCTTCCCTATTGTAGTGTGGTCCACTTTATGTATTTGTCTTCATAGGTCCTGATAGGGTAATATTGTTCCTTGATGCCATCTCAGAAAGAATTATAAGTGGGTGCGACTGAAAAAAATGAGGGTTCACTCTTTTCCTTTTGTTCACAGTATATTTCCCACCAATCCTTGACGTGTGGGGAAACTTTAAGAAGTGCAAAAGTAATATTTTCCTGATTGGAAAAGTCATGAATTGAAAAATATCCTTCCAATAGATTTAACCATTTATCTACAGTGTCTGCATCTATTAGGCCTTCTAGTATGGAAATATGGAAGTTAAATTGTACCTTAAAAGGAGTGGTCCCTCTAGAGTGGCTTCTGGATGAAGATGCATCGCCTGTGGGTAGCTGTCGAAGGATTTGGGAAAAGTTATCCATCATCGCGTCCCTCTGTCACTTCAAAGATTCCTCGAGAATTTTTTTTGAAAGGATCTTCTGTCCCTTTGTGTTTATTTTCTTCCACCATGGGAGGTCGTTGGGTTTTGCGAGGTTGATCTTGCAATGGTTCAACTAGATCAAGCCCTAACCCCTTATACCCTGACCTCATCGAGGACATGCAAAGAAAAACATAGAAAGAGAAGACTACTCTAGCACTGAGTTGAACTTAAACAGGAATGAAATAACTTACATATATAATCATAAACAAAGAGATGCATCAGAAAAGCACTTCATTTCATTAATAGAAAAATACTGAACTATGCTTACAAACAAAATGGAAATAAGATAGCTAAGGTGATGGTAGCTTATATATGAGAAGAGATATGGTGGCTACATGCCTCTGAACTGTGTTACAATGAGGCTCAAGGGCCTATTTATTATTGGAAAACATGAGAAAGCCCTAAAAAACCAAAACTCTAATCCCAGGAGATGTAACACCAAGAGTTTTTGGGCCCCGTTGGGGTTAGTTTGGCAGCCAACTTCTCGGCGTCATAGCTTGGTCATATTATCTCCATTTTGTGTGTACGATACCTGGTTGGAAATTTCTCTCTGAGTACTACATGTTTCACCACAAGCCCCTACACAAGGTTATGGGCCTATCTTGGAGCCCCAAAAACATTGTTTAGGGGGTCAAAACGACCTTGGAAGTCAAGGATCTGAAAAACTGCTAAAAATAGTAAATGTTGAAATGAACAAGGAAACATATGAAACTGACTGGAGGTCTAGGTAGAATAGGAGGGTGGCCACCAATATCCGCCTGGATCAGCCACATTGGCATAAGATCCCACTTTTGGTGAGATCTTACTTGGTATGATGCAAAGACACACATGCTATCACACTTGAAAATCCTTGTGCATTCTCTACTAATATGTGTAACTATGTTTCCTACCATGGGCTACCTTTATTTTTTTCTTTATATTGAGAATTTATTTCTCCATTTCCTTCAACATATTTAGCCCAAGAACCACCTATTCATAGGATCATCCCAAATTATGAGAGTGTTACATTTTCTATGATAGAAAACCTCAAAGATGCTCATATTCAACGATCCTTGGTACCCATTATTGTATGCAATTCAAACTAGTGGAAGAAACTCCTCCCACCTCTTTGGCTCATTCATGAAATACATCCTCAACATGTCCTCTAAAAATATAGTCACCCTCTCAACCTAGCCATTAGTCTGAGGATGATATATTGTACTAAAGGACATATGGCTTCTAAAACCAACAAAGAATGCTCTCCAAAAATTTGATGTAAACTTGGCATCCCGATCTGAAATGATATTCTTGGGTATGCCATGCAATCTGAATATTTCCTTCACAAAAATATGAGCTATGTAAATATCATTATGGGTGGAATTGAAAAATATAAAGCGAGTTTACTTAATATATCTAGTAGTGCTATAATGGCATCATGTTGCTTGGATTTTCTTTGAAATCCCATGATGAAGTCCATCGATATGATTTCTCACTCCCACTTCGGAATTTGGATTGTTTTTAGCAATCCCGTTAGATGTTTGCATTCCACTTTAACTTTCTGATGTTCTAGGCACCTAGAAATATAATCAACAACTTCCTTTTTCATACCCAACCAATAATACATCTTCTTCATGGATGTTATCATTTTCTGATAACCAGGATGACTTGAATAAGGTCTTTTGTTAAACTTTTCCAATATTAGCTTCTTCAAGTCACCCACACAAGGTACATACCATCTACCCTTAAACTTCAACATTCCATCACTAATGAGAATATAATTCTTACTCAATGATCCTTTTGAATCCTGTTGCAAGCACACTTTCACATGGTGAAAGTGCTCGTCTTGTACCAATGCTTCCTTGATCTTTGTCCTCATGGATGCCAAGTGAGCCACTTGAAAGCTTATGCTAAGTGCATCTTCCACCTTATTCTCTTCACCCTTGATATGAATGATCTCGAAGTCAAATTCACTGATGAGAGCTAACCATTTGGCCTGTCTTTCATTTAATTCAGGATGATCAAACAAGTATCTCAAGCCTCCATGGCATAACATTAAAACAAACATCCTTCCAAGTAAGTAGTGGTTCTACATTTTCGATTCATGTTCTATAATTCTAAGCTCTAATTCAAGAGTGACATATCTCTTCTCATTCTCATTTAATTTTGTTAATTCAAAACAAATGACATGTCCTTCTTTTATTAGGACTCTACCAAGCCATTCCTTACAAGCATATGTCCAAACCATGAAATCATTTTATGGATAAGTGTTGACACTAGATTCTGCCAACAATAAAGCTTCTCCTTGAAGTGAAGTCCCAATTAGACCTCACACTGGAGTAGGAGACCCCATCTAGATTATCAGCCTAACCAACATAACTCAAGGTGTTCCTTGGCTTCCATGAATAACATAAGAGAGTATGAACATAACCTTTGAAATCAACAAGTAAGTTGACGTTGTGAAACACCAATTTCAATGTGTAAAATGAGGTTTTCATGAGAGGGGAGACAAGAGCGAGTCTCTAGAAGGAAAGTAATAATAATATCCTAAGAGATGCACACAAGATCAAGGAAAGATTAATTATTTATCTAGAAAAATAGTTCACATAGAGACAATGATCATTAATGAAAATAAAACACACATTCAACAAGATAAGCACCAAAACCAATGAAGTAGTTCAATTTATTTAATACATATAAACATAGAATATACCCCAAATATCTAAAGAATAGTATTACAACATCACAATACATGCATGAAAGTGTGCTAGCACAATGATCTTTTGATTATTAAGTGAAATATCTAAGTACACAATTACAATGTTGATACACTAGCTCCAATAGTGGAACATTAAGTCTCTTATAGCTTCTCCAAGGAATGATATTATATCCTATGCCAAGCTAGAGAAGCCAAAGCTAGCTCTCTAAAGTCTAAGCCTCCAAAAACCCTTTGCTTGAGTTATTATGTTTCTTTTATAACAAGAGGAATGACCTTTCATATCCCCATGACTCTTGAGATTCCCTGATGACTCTTGGAATCCTAGGTGACCTTTGAACTTCTATTGACTCTTTGGTCCACATGTGAATTTTCATATTCCATATGTGACTCTTAGACTTCCACACATTTAAATTTTTTCATTTTCTTGGAAATACATAATTACATTCCACATCATGTGGCAAGACCCATTGACACATATGAAATTGTGATGACACTTTTGCAAGCCATAACTTGGAAATGATGACATGGAATTTCATGATGATGTGGCAATCAAAAGCTGCACCCATTGTTGCTTTGTCTTCAGTCTTCATGAGGGATATGATTTGTACTTCATCTTTACCCTCCAAAGGGTATTGAATCAATTTTTGGACCTTTTGAGTTATCACAAAATGTTTTCATTCTGTCATGTTCCCGGATCTCTTCATGTCTTCATGATGGTTCTTATTTGTGCTCTTCCTCTGCACATGATTCTTTGTTTCTTATCCTTGAAATATTCCTTAAGAATCACCTTTCCATACTGAGGTGATACACCTGCCAATGAAGTACACTCATGACAAGGAAAGATTAGTCCTAAAATGATTTATTCTTCTCTTACTTTGCTCATGGAAAAAGCCAATTTTGATGGATCTATGTGAGAGATGAGAGGGAGAGGAATTAGGGGAATTTTGAGGTAAAAAATAGGACTCCTAAGGAAATTATAAAATAATAGTGGAAATAATAAAATAATATTAGATTACATCATCAAATTTTAGAGGGAAAAATGAAAAACTATTTTTTCAACTCATATTTTCAACTTATCTCCCTATGGGTTTACTCAAACTTTGAGTGAAAACACTTGTTGGATGATTAAGTTGATTTCTTATCCAAGGAGTACCCATGTTGCATACTTTCAATGGACTCGACTACACGAAAAATGAGAAATACATAAAACACGTGACTGCAATCATGTTTTTCATGTATTTCTCATTTTTCGTGTAGTAGGGTCCATCGAACATATGCAACATGGGTACTCCTTGGATGAGAAATTAAATTTTACATCCAACGAGTACCCCCACTCAAATTTTGCATAAAACCTTAGAGAGATTAGTTGAAAATATGAGTTAGAAAATAGTTTTATTATTTTATTATTTTTTAATATTTTTACTTTTTTACTTAAAAAATGGTGAATCATCCCCCATGGTTGACATCATCATCTTGAATCCTATTGGTTCTCAGAAAGTTTATTTTGGTTGTACACTTTTCTTAGGAGGCCCATTTTAGAACTCAAAATTCCTCTAATGCTTACTGGGGATTGCGTTGTTGACCTAAAAAGTGGCTAAAGAAGGTGTAACTGCTCACTATAACTGTGAAATGCGCTATAAGGAGGGGCTCCTCAGGGTCCAATGTAGTGGGAAAGTGCAAGAGACAATGTTGATAAGATTGCTAAATAAAATTGCGTAGTTCTTAGAGCTCAAGGGAGAAGGAGACAATGATAGCATAGTTGAGCTTCACGGTGACTATGGGAAGGTCTCACTATGGACTGGAACTATATATTGTGTAGTGTAGGAGAGATAGAACAAGTTTCTATGTCGTGGGGAAGTCTATTGGACAGGGGTTGATGACTTGCTGATTGAGATTGCGCAATGTGCTATGAAGAAAGGAAAGGATTAGTGTACTACACAATTATCTTTAGTAGTGATCTAGGAGGGCACTACTATCCACTAGAACTGTGACATGTGCTAGGGACAAAAGAAAAACAAGGCACGATGTAGTGACGAGTTCAAGTTAGTAGAGGAAGGAAGACTACGCACTGCAACTGTGAAAGGCACAGTTATTGTGGGGAAGGTTCCTATGCTAGCATATTTGAGGGTTTTAATGGTTCACTTTCCACTAGAAATGCACACTGTGCTAAGGGAGGCTTACTGGAAGAGAGGTCTGCATAGTTTTTTGAGGAAAGCAACAGAATGTCAAGTCACTTTTCCGAGAAGGTTCTCACTGCACTGTGAAGGAAGGAGGACCTTTGAATTTCACAATTTTATTTTGCAAGGGGGTGAAGGAGGCCTTTGATGTCAACTAAAAGTTCTCCATGTGCTAAGCAAGGGAAATATGGTCAAGTCTCAGTGGAATACGTCAGTACAAGTAACAAGGGTTAGGTGACTATGCTTTGAAGGTTCTCAATGTGAAGTCATAGGAGATGAGCCAAGAAAATAGTCAGTGTATAAGTATGGGAGGAATATGTTTCACCAATGATGTTCATGGATAAGTAGTTCTCATCACTTGGTGAGAGATTAATGCTTTCATAACTTGCACTAGGTAGGAGGACCAAAAAGAGCTCCAAAATGGCTATGTGTGGGACCAGTGGAGTAAGAGAGGAAAATACATCTAAACAAATCCAAAACACCAATAACACACATGAATTCCATTAATACAAGCTATGAGAATGCACATGACCCATGAAAAATATCACACCTTGAAAATGTTTAAAATGCAGCAAGAAAATCTCAGTTTGACTTTGCCTTGGTCAAACTAGAGAAAATTCAAGTTTTTATTTTAGTAGAAATATTAGAGGTAGTTAATTGAGGTGACATGGAAATTTTCACTCAATTAATTGAGTTAATTCAATTTGGGGAAGCTTGATTTTAGTTCAATATGTTTTATTGCTAATTTTTGGCAATCTATTTTAGTTAATTTGAGTTATTGTCAGTTAAACTAGTTCTAACTGCGAGAATAACTAGTGGAGGTCACGTTGTGGAAGTGGAACTAGAATCACACTTAGTGATCAACTAGTTAACTGGTCAATCAACCCAAAATAATTGTTGCATGCAGATAATTCAAGTTACCCAGTTTAGATAGGGATTCCAAGGTAGTATAGTATTCGTTATAACATATTCCCATGTGTACAGGTGGTGAATGCAGTCAAAGGAAGGACCTAAGGAATTGTGCAATTCAATAGTGGGAAATTCCTAAATAATAGGGGAAAATTTCCCAGAGGAACAATGCAAGGAAATAGGTGCTTGGAGGGCTTGAAAATTGGCTAAGAGCTAGCTAGAGTCAATCAGTCAGACAAAGGGATAAACTATACACTTGCAGGGTGTGCTCAAGCTTGAGCAAGCATATGTATTTCATCTCTATTCTCTCATTAATGCAATATAGATAGTAAGTTGTTTTGAGAAGTTTCTTTCCCATAGATAAATATATGTGCATGTGTGATGTTTCCTTTTGCATGTCTATGGTTTATGTTATATATGGTGAATTAAATTCCACAGATCAGTGGAGTAGCTTCAAGTCTTGTGATTTGGTAAATTTCATGAGTAGTTTCGAATGTACAAATTAATTTCTACATGGTATCAAATATTGAATACATATTGAATCACTGTAGAGAAGAGATTTCAAAGTTGTCATTGTAAAAGGTTCAAATTAAATATCATTGTTGTAGGTTTTCTTCAGAACTGAGAAGATGGATTTCAATGGAGTCAGGCTAGAGTATGCCTTGGAAGGCACCTCAACATTTGATGCATGGAAGGACCACATGGAGGCAATATTGGATGACAATGCACTTATAAAATACATCAAGACATGTGTAGCAAAACCCCATGTTGAAAATGAAAAAAGAAATTCCTAATTTAATTTTTTTCGTTGAATTAAATTAGGAATAAAATTGTAATTCCACATCTCAATGACAACTTGTATTAGTTAACTAAGTTAATTTAACTTAGTTGGCTTAGTTAATTTGAGTTGAGGGTATAACTAGAGTCATGTAGAGTGTCTTCTATATTATAGGAGCCTTAGTTGAGTTTATTTTGAGTTGTAATTAATTAATCCAGTTTAACTGAGTTAAAGTTAGTTAAACTAGTTCCAACTGTTGGAGGAACTAGTAGGAGGTCTAACAATGGGGTGCTTCTTCATGCATTAAACCAATTAACTGATAATTCAATCGTAAATAAATCATGCATATCAGGTTTGAGAGTTATCCAGTTGAGATTGTAGTTCAAGGGAAATGTACTATCAGTTGTATAATGATATGAATTGTACAGATGGTGCATGTAGTAAGAGGAAGACCCTAAAGGAACTGTGCAATCCAATGGAGGAAAATTACTATTACATAGAAGGCTAATTCCTAATCCAGGAGGATACATCGATTTAATTCCATAGGTTTTCAAAGTGTCATCATCATCGTTCAGTGTCGTCATCGCTTTAGTTTAGTTTCGATAGTGTTGGTAATGATTAGGTTGTTCAGGTAATGTTCATAGGTTTTCATGGCGTTCAATGGAGATGGTTTAGTGCCTGGTTGTCGACTTGAGTTCATCGACAGTTCCCCAGGGTTTGGTCGACAACATGTGTTTTGTTGTTCGACAAACAGGATTGGTGTCCACATGGTTTTATCATCCATCGCAGAGGTTTGATGTGTCGTCCGTGGCATAGGTTCATCGTCTGGGTTGTCATTGCAAAGATAGCTGGAGTCGACAAGGTGCATGGGTTTTTTCGTCACATGTGGTTTTACGTCACATTGTGACGAAAGATTGTAAAAGGGTTTTTAACTTCTAGACCTAAAACCCTAATCCTACATCTAAGACCCAAAGAACCTAATGCTAGTTCTACAAACCCTAATCTTATGCTAAACATCATTCCCTAAGTTCTAAAGCCATGTATCAAAACCATGTACAAATCCTTACCAAAGACCCTAGTCCTAAGTTCTAATCACACCTATGTATTAAAAATACATAAAATGCATTAACCTATGCTAAAAAAACCTATCAATGAACCTATCACCTAGCCCTCGACCTATTTAAATGTTAAAACATTATAAATAAAAAAACAATTAAAAAACATAGCCTAACTGCGTAGGGTCCCTAAACCATAGCAGGATCATGTGATCAAAGTTAATGGATGGAGGTTATAACCGTGGCGGGTAGATAACCATAACAGTCAGGTGGTGATGACATCTGAACAATGTTGAAAAGCCGCTGGCGTAAGAAGTTAACCGCATCGGGGTCTAAAGCCTCGGTTGACATGTGAACACATTATGTAGACCATCGGATTTTAATAACAGGGTTAGGAGGTAATCGCCAGGACTTTAGAACCGCAACAGGCTAGGCACATGCAACTGTCATCATGGTAGTAGCCATAACCACTAGGTGGATAAGCCATTTGTTTTCAGTCCAACAGTCGATAGCCGGGAGATAGGACCTGTTCATATGCAAACAGTTAGCCAATGCACACAGTTAAGATGACCACCAACGATTGTATCTTAATATAATGTATTTTTGGGTTTTGATTGTTAGTTGGTTTTAAAACCTAATTCGGTGACCATGACTATGACCCTAGGTGTCATAAAACCATAAGACCGAGTTCCAAAACTCATCATGGAGCAACCAATTCATCTTGTAATCAACCCATGGAGGTTATTATGTACTTGCAGGCCTTTTTAAGGAAGATTTGCTTCTTTGAAGACATTGGAGTGGTTTTCAGCTTTTGTATGTAGGTTCTAGAGGGATAGAGGCGATTTTGTTTGCAGTGTTTTGGGAGAATCCCGAGTCGAATTTGGAAACTGTAAGTGGCGTTGGAAAGTTGGTTTAGAGAGCTATCTGATGACAGAGGTCAGAATTTCCTGTGTGCAAGTTCAGTCTGTCTAATTCATTGTGTAATTGAATTCTTCTTCTCATTCCTAATAAAAACGATCACCTGTCCTGAAAGCATACTCAGAGATGTAGTCCATCAGGGACGAACTCTATAAACAATATTGTTGTCTGGTATATCTATGTTTTCACTATTTTCACTTCTGTTTTGCATCTTAATTATGGTTTATCAACTGCCGTAAAGTGATCAATTCAAGTATTTTTCCTCAATTTTCGTGCTTTCAGTTAACATTCAACTCATTAATGGCTAATTAATTCTACATAAATTTTTAGTATATGGTCATTTTAGATCAGTTCCTCATTGAAAATCACAAGGAAGTAGGGATCTTGGAAGGCTAGGAAATTGGCTAAGTGTTGGCCAGAGTTAGCCTAGGAAGTAGTGAGACAAATATAGATAGTGCAAAGGTTGCTCGGGCTTGAGAAAAACATTGTAATCTTCTCATATTTTCTGACTAATGCAATATATAGATAGCAGGGGTTTTTAACTGTTGATTTCCCTAGGAAATCATTGAGTAATGTGTTGGCTGAATTATTTTTTCTTGTATTCTTTGTGACTTCATGATCGTTTAGTTATTTCCACTGATGAGTAGAGTAGATTCAGGTCTATTGTTTTAGCATATTACAATTAGTAGTTTGAATCTACAAGGAATTTCTACATGGTATCAGAGCTAGATCTGTAGAAATGTTTACATGCTATTAGATCTATATTTGTAGAAATGTCTACATGGTATTAGAGAAGTAATCACTATTAAAGATGAAATCATAATAGAAGAGAAGAATTCAAATTTGTCCTTGTAGATTGATGGAGCTATATTTTAGGGTAGATCCATAAGACCCTATGTGCAAACTTCTTAATGGAGGTAGAAGGATGCTAGTGGGCATATTAATGGGCCAATGTTTAGTGACACAAAAAGGATTTTTGACCATTTATATTGGTAGATGAGAAGAAAACAGATTTCCCATATGGAGATTGAGACTTAAGGAGAGTCTAGCTTCAGAGGGAGAAACCTTATGAAAGCTAGTGCTTCAGGATCTGAGAGATTATAATCATTATTGCAGTAGTTGCAGCAACAATGTGGAGGTAGCAACAACAATATGAGTAGATCAGAGTCCAAGAGTTCCAAAAATTTTGGTTGGGTCCATTGAGGTGTGTTTGTCTCATGGATCATTACCTTGCTATGAGGCCTGCAATATTCAGTAGCAGGAGGATCAATGTTAGTCAGATACTGAGGAGTGCAGAGCAATGTTGACAACAAAGCAGGAGGCTCAGTAGCAAAGTCAACAACAACATAGTTTTCCAAGTAGATAGGGATCAATTTCAGTTAGATACTAAGGAGTGTAGGGGAAAAATTGATAACAGAGTAGGAGGCTCAGTGGCAGAGTTAGCAGCAACACAATTTTCCAATAGATAGTTGCAGACAGAGTTGATTCAATTTATTTATTTTTTGGATGCTTTTTAGTTGGAGATGTTGCAGTAGCAACAAAAATAGCGAGAAGTGTTGCATGAAGAAAATTTCAAAGGTGATGGATCAGGGTAGATGTGAATCCCTTTATCACTGAGAGGGAGTGTTGAAAATGCAGTAACAAATTCCTGATTTTATTTTTTCCTTGAATTAAATTAGGAATAAAATTGTAATTCCACATCTCATGACAACTTGTATTAGTTAACTAAGGTAATTTGAATAAGTTGGCTCAGTTAATTCGATTTGAAGGTCTAACTAGAGTCATGTAGAGTGTATCCTACATTATAGGAGCCTTGATTGAGTTTATTTTGAGTTCTAATTAATTAATTCAATTTAATTGAGTTAAAGTCAGTTAAACTAGTTCCAACTGTTGAGGGACTAGTAGGAGGTCTAATAGTAGGGTGATGCTTCATGTGTTCAACTAGTTAATTGATATTTCAGTCATAAATGTATCATGCATGTCAGATATGAGAGTTACCTAGTTGAGATTGAAGTTCAAAGGAAATGTACTATCAGTTGTAGAATTATCTAAATTGTATAAATGGTGCATGCAATTAGAGGACGAACCTATAGGAATTGCACAATCCAATGGAGGATAATTCCTATTAAATAGAAGGATAATTCCTCATTTAAAAGAACAAGGAAGTATGGTCTTGGAAGGCTAGGAAATTGGCTAAGTGTTGTTAGAGTTAGCCTAGGAAGCAATGAGATAGATAGAGATAGTGTATAGGTTTCTCGGGCTTGAGTAAAGCATTGTAATCTTCTCATATTTTCTAACTAATGAAATATACATATAGCAGGGGTTTTTAGTTGTGGATTTACTCAGGAAATCATTGTGTAATGTGTTGGTTGAATTCTTTCTCTGTATGATTCATGATTTCACGATATTTTAATTATTTTCAGTGATGAGTAGAGTAGATTCAAGTCTATTGTTTTAGCATATTACAATTAACAGTTTGAATCTACAAGGAATTTATAGACCCCAAGCATATGATGCCAAAAATCTTGCTCAGTGGAAGAAGGGTGTGGCTAAGGTGAGGAGAATAATATTGGAGGGAGTATAGAATCGTATTGTCTCAAATATCCATGGAAAAAAGAATCCATTTGCGTTGTGGAAAACACTGATTGAATTGTTCGAGAATAACAATGACCACATGAAGCTAGCACTCAAGGATAAGCTTCAAAGTATCAAGATGTAGAAGAATGACACAATTCTATAGTTTCAGAGAAACTTTACACAATGTCATGATGTACTTGGTGGGATCAGTGTTAATGTCCACGAAGAATACTTAGTAGCTATAGCCCTTTTGGGACTTCCCAAGAGTTGGAATAGCTATCAATATTCAGCAAATAGTAGGGAGAAACTACCAAGTTGGGAGCGCTTATGGTCCGACCTGGTACCAAAGGAAATAAGGTGGAATACCATAAATGAGACTTCATCCAAGGGTGAGGATGAGGAGAAATGTAACTTGGCTGGAAATGAAAAGAAAGGGAAAGGAAAGAAATCCCATTCCAAAGAAAAATCTAATCAAGGGGGAAAGAATAAAGAATTTTCCGTAATCAAGTGCTCTAACTGTTACAAATTCAGGCACTATGCCACAAAGTGTCCACACAAGAAGACAAGAAAGAAGACATCAAGAGGAGCAGCAAGTGAAGCTTTGGCTTCACAGTTCAATTTTGATTTTACTCTCATTGCATGCATGGATAACAAAATGATGGGAAGCATTTGGTACATGGACAACAATGCCTCATTCCATATGACGGGGAATAAATAATTTTTTAGTGGTTTTGGGGGAGAAATATCTCCATATGCACATCCATATGGGGGATGATGGAAGGTATATCGCGACCAATATTGGTACAATCACCTTTTAGAGGGAGTCGGGCTCGCATCTCAGAATCAAGGATGTGATGCTTGTTCTAGGTCTAAAGAAGAATCTTGTCTCTATTGTAGTTTTGGAAGACCATGGTTATCATGTGATATTTAGCAAATGAAACACATTCCTAAGAAACATAGCCATGGGATAGGTGAAGAAGATTGGGGTTTTGTGAAGAACATGTACAAGCTAGATGTGGAGGATTGTGTTGCATTGCGCACAAAGGCAGAGAAGGTACAAATCCACAATGTCAGTGAACTTTGGCATAGAATACTTGGCCATTTGCATCATGGCACTTTGAATATCATGCAACAGATAAACATAGGCCTCCCCAAATGAGAACTAGAGAAACATGATACATGCAAAGGGTGTACCTTGGGGAAGTACACAAAATCCACTTTCCATGATTGGGACAACAAAACACATGCAATCCTTGAAAGCATCCGCTCTTATGTTTGTGGACCTTTCTTGGTAGCCTCCACTTCCAAGAAAAAATATTTTGTCATATTTATTGATGAATTCTCACATAAGTGTTGGATCTTCTTCATGTGGAAGAAGGATGAGCCTTTCTCCAAGTTGTTAGGGTTCAAGGCACTGGTGGAGAAAGAAACAAGAAAGAAGGTGAAGGCTCTCAGGAGCAATAATGGAGGTGAGTACATGTCAAGTGAGTTTAAAAATTTCTATGCAAAAGAATGCATTCGATGATTTGACAACACCCTACAACCCAAAATAGAATGGGGTGGTCAAGAGGAAGAACCGTAGCATTCTAGGAGTAGGATAGGTGATGTTGCATGGGAAAATCCTACCTATGCACTTGTGGGTTGAAGCATGCAACACCATATTCTATTTTCAAAACAAGAGCCCTCAATCAGATTCATGGCATGATCACACCAGAGGATGCTTTCTTGGGGAGGAAGCCAAATGTGTTTCACTTCATGATTTTTGGACTCTCTATTTATTTCCATGTCTCCAAAGAATCAAGGAAGAAGATAGAGCCGCCAATAGAGTTGGGGGTAATTTTAGGTTACACATAAACTCCCCACAACTAGCGAGTGTATTTTCCATCCCTTAGAATGACAGTTGTGCGAAGGATGCAAAATTTTATGAAGAAATATCCATGTGGTGCTCTTTTGAGAGGGAGCTTCAGATCCCACTAGAGGAGGAGATTTTAGCTCCAAAGTAGGAGCCTCAAGATATTGCGGAGAAACCACAAGTTCAGGAGAAGAGAGTGGACACAACTCCTCAAGCAGAAACATACAGAGAAGGTAGGAAGAGAACCAGGGAAGTTGAGAGACTTGTTCAAGATGTAAGGGAGAATGTGGGTGCTCGTTCAAATTAGTGTAGGAAGAGAAGGTCACTAGATCAGTACACTAGCCACATGGATCTAATGACTGAGTTAGTAGAGACAGATCCATCCTATTTCGAGAAGGTAGTAGAGAAGCCAATATAGGTTGATGCAATGGTAGAGGAGTTCAAATCTATTGTAAATAACAAAATTTGGGAAGTGGTCCCAATATCAATAGAAAAAGTAGTTATGGGTTTGAGATGGATTTTGAAGGTGAAGTAGGAAACATACAGAAACATAGAAAAGTAAAAGGATATATTTGTGGCCAAGGGTTACTCATAGATTGAGGGGATTAACTATGAGGAGACCTTTTCTCCTGTAGCAAGGTACTCATCCATTAGATCAATCCTTACTTTAGCTACATAGATAGGGTGGAAAATCCACTAGTTGGATGTGAAAACAACATTCCTGAATGGAGTTATTGAGGAGGAGGTATATATCGAGAAACCATAAGGATTCAAGATTTTTGATCGAGAGTCTCATGTATGAAGACTCAAGTGAGCATTGTATGGTCTCAAGCAAGCACCCCATGCTTGGTACACCAGGATTGATAGCTATCTCACCGGTTTGGTCTTCACCAAAAGTGAAGAAAATGGAAACCTGTATCATATTTTTGTAGAAGGTAAATATTTTATTATTGTTTTATATGTTGATGAATTGATTTTGACTGGTGATGAGCAACTGATCAAATCTTGTAAGGAGAACCTTGTAAGAGAGTTTGAGTTAAAGGACACGAGCGTCATGCACTACTTCCTCAGATTGGAAGTATGACAAGGTGATGGGAAACTGTTTGTCTCTCAGGGAAAGTATACCAACAAGGTACTTCAAAGATTCTGTATAGACACGTGAAAACACATGGAGACTCATCTAGTGACCAATTGAAGGAAAGAGGATGCCACTTTAGGTGAGGAAGTGGATGCAACTATTTATTGGAAGTTGGTGGGGATACCCATGTATCGTATGAACACATGACCATTTATGTACTTTACAATCAACCAACTGAGCCAATATATGGTTAGGCCAACAAATTTTTTTTGGAGGGTAGCTAAGAATGTTCTATGGTACCTCAGAGGCACTACCCAGTTTAGACTTTCGTAAAAACAAACAGAGGGAGTGAATCTACGTGGCTTCATCGATGAAAATTTGGCAGTGAATCCATCAGACTAGAAGAGTACATCAGGTGGAATTTTCAGTATTTGGTCCACAACGGTTTATTGGTACAACAGGAAGAAAATATCTATGTCACTCAGCTTGACAGAAGCATAATACATGGCTGCAAGTCAAGCAACATGTGAGGTGATCTACATGAGAAAGATATTTGTTTTCTTGTTTTGTCAGATGATGGATCCAACTATGATTTACTGTGATAATCAGAGTTGCATAAAAATATTTGAAAATATTTTTTTCATGATCGATCCAAGCATATTGATATCCGGTATCAACATCTATGGGATTGTGTACATATGTATATTACGTTGTTGCAGTACATTCTGACAGAGGAACAAGAAGTTGAAATTTTGACAAAGACCTTATCAAGAGCAAAGTTTGAGTTCCATAGGTGAAGGATAGGCGTGGTTGATAATCCATTTCTTACTGAGAGGGAGTGTTGAAAGTGCACCAAGAAAATCTTAGTTTGACTTTTCCTTGGTCAAACTAGAAAAAATTCAAATTTCTATTTCAACAGAAAACTTGGAGGTAGTTAACTAAGGTGATATGACACTTGTTAGTCAATTAACTCAGTTAATTCAAGTTGGGGGAGCTTTATTTTATTTTAGTATGTTCGATTTATAATTTGTAGCAATCTATTTCAGTTAATTTGAGTTATTATTAGTTAAACTAGTCTAAATGTTAGAACAACTAATTTAGGTCAAGTTGTGGAAGTGGAGCTTCAACCACACTTAGTGATAAACCAATTAACTAGTTAATTAGCCCAATATAATTGTTGCATGAAGAGAATTCAAGTTACCTAGTTGAGATGGATATTCCAAGGTAGTTTACTATCCTTTGTAGCATATTCCCATGTGTACAAGTGGTGCCTGCAATCGGAGGAAGGACCTAAGGAATTGTGAAATTCAATAGTGGGAAATTCCTAAATAACATGGGACATTTCCCAGAGGAACAACGTAAGGAAATAAGAACCTAGAGGGCTTGAAAATTGGCTAAGTGTTGGCCAGATTCAGTAAGTCAAGAAGAGGGATAAACTATACATTTGCAGGGTGTGCTTAAGCTTGAGCAAGCATATGCATTTCATCTCTATTCTCTCATTAATGAATATATATATATATATATATATATATATATATATATAGTAATGGGCTTTTAACAGTTGCTTTCCCCTAGATAAATATCTATGTATGTGTGATGTTTCCTTTTGCATGTATATGATTTATGTTCTATATGGTGAATTAAATTCCATAGATCAGTAGAGTAGCTTCGAGTCTTATGATTTAGTAAATTTGATGATAATATTTGAATCTACACATTAATTTCTATAGAAAATATAGTAGAGCGACACTTATTTCTAAGTGTGATAGTTGAAACGTAGCATTGCGACACTTAGAACAAAAGTTGCAACACGAGTGTCGACTGCAACCAAAAAGTGCCCTAAGTTGTAGGAATTTGTCTAGCATGTATTATTATGATATATAGGACCATATAATGTAGAAGAGTGCACTATATCTACCTCTAGTGATGTGTAAAGGTTTGACACATACGTGAGTGGAAATGGTTAGAAGTTATAATTGCGACAGTAAGAAAAAGTGAAAATGACACTTGCAAAATATAAAGAAATTGAAAGAGACACATCCCAGAGTAAATATAACATGAACATGAAAATTTTAAATTGAAAGCAAGCGTAAATGAAAACCGTGAAAGTGAAAGTGACACTTATGAAAAGCGAAGGTTGGGAAAACTCACTGAAATAGAAGTACAATTGCATGCAAAGTGAGAGAGACTATCAAACAGCATTTCACACTAACTATCAACATAGGCTGTACAATAAACTATAATTATTTACTATGAAGTCACTGTCAACAGTGATTGCACAAGCCTTACTTTCCATAACTGTACAATTCTTATCTAAGATTGCATAGAATGAAGTGCATTTAACAATTCACCAAGGACTGAGCATGTGTGAGCAAGTGACTTTGACACTTAGAATATGAGAATAAGACTTGAGCTCTTAGAAAAAAAATAATCAACCATGAATTGAATATGGAACAATAGATCATAATTTCCTCATTAGGCTCCAATATTTAGTGTAGGAAGAGTTTTAGAGGGCGTTGATCGCAACGTCAACACTTGGCGATACAATGGTAGAACTCAAAATTCTCTATTTATGTTTACCTTTAAGAACAAGGTCTTATCCTTTTAGAAAGTATTGGTTCATCTTGTGCATTGCCTTGGCTTCCCCATTTGACTTGGTTACAAAAATAGTATACTCTATTCGTTTTCTCAGTGAAACAGATAAAAAAGCTTTCTATATCACAATTGTTTCGATCTATGAGAATGGTAATAAATGATTGTGAGTTTAAGATAATAAAATTTTGAGTTTTAATCTATGGTTTTGCTTCACTTCCAGAAAGCCTAGATAATACCCCAATGGATTCAATACATGAACATAATTATTGCTTCGCTACCAATGAGCCTGGTCAATACTTTGAAAAAGTTGCTTACTTCACCTCTCTACGTAGGAAGCCTTTCTCTTCTTTCACCATTTATTTTATTTATCTATTTATATGTGCTTAGGCACTTATTATTTACTGAGACAAAAGAGGGATCCCAACTTATTGAGATCATGAGAGGTTTTCCCTTTAGATACAATTATATTATACCTCTGAAATTGATTTTCTTGCTATTGATTATCCCCTTTCCCTTCTCTATTTAATTGGAACAACATGTAAGACACTATTCAATTACAATCCTAAGTTAAAGAATGAAGATCCTAGAACATATATAGGTGTCATGGTTCTGCTAAAGGAGTTCCATTCAAATGGATTGTATTTACCATTTAGCCATCATTGACTTTAAAAGATATGTAAACCCAAATAGAGAAGTGGGTAACAAATTAGCCAAGCATTGTTCGTCACCATAATCACCCTATTAATATTTGCCACATTGTCCTTTGATTCAAACAAAGATATTTTCATGTAGAGTCTTATTAAATAAAAGAAAAAGGAAAAGACATAAAAAAACAAGATATCAATACCAAAAGAATCAAGCAAATGGAGAGCTAAAATGCAACATGCAAGAGAAAAATAAGAAAACAAAGGAAATCCCAAGGGAGAGAAAAGTAAAAGATGAGTATAGATGAGAGAATAGAATGAATCTAAAGCTACTCCTAACCTAACTATCTAGAAGGTCATGGCTAAGTGAAATGGAATTTCTAAGATAGCCATCGAAGTTGTTCCCAATCTGCAAACACAAAGGTACAAACAATTGAAATTGATATAAAACAATGTGCAATAGAGAAAATAATAAATTGAATAGCTTGCACAAAATATTGAAGGTCTTGCTTATAAACATAAAGATGTTCCATAAAAAGCAATTTTGAAAGACTTGCAACCTTACCTTTTTTATTAGAGCAACAATCAAACAAACCTCTAAGACTTGTAAATATACTTTCATTTGTGTTATCCTTCTTAGCATGGATCAAGAAATATAAAAGCTTGTTATTAGAAAAATGGCTTGCTAAGTAATATGCTTCCACCCAATAAAAAATTGGATCATGAAATTCAAAACCATCATCTTGAAAACCATGAAATCCTTGGGAAAAATAATTTTCAATTAATGGTATGAAATCAAGATGAGAATATTATGAAAGAAATTTGATATGATCATGTTCAAAAGTCTTGTCAAGATAGTGATGACCTGACATAACCATCAAGGAAGGCTAAAGTGCCTCAACTACTTGAGAAGTATATGGAGAGTGAGATGATAAACCATAAATATCAACATATGTAAAACAAATATCATCAAATATACTAGTGTTTAAATGATTAATTGAATAACAATTATTACGCCTAGAATTATGCTCAACTAGACCAATCAAGGCATAAGATTCTTGTTTAGTGGACAATAAATATAGATTAGTTTGAACAACTTTGCAAATGCTTTGAACAATAGAATAATATTCCTCGCATGTTGAATGTAACAAACCACTTCCTTGTAATTGGTTACAAACTCAACCAACATCAGAATCATCGAGAGAATTGAAAATGAATGATAGTATAGTAAACACATGAAACTAGTTAGGATATAATGGGTGGAAAAGAGGAATTTGATTCAAAAAATAACTCAAGAATTCACTAACACTCAAGAGGATATATTGTGCCATGATTAAAATTATTAGCATCATAACATTCACAAGAAAAACTAGGAGTTGAATATTCTCAAATGTATATGATAGGTATGAAACCTTCTACCAATGATAATCTTTGAAATGATCAGGTTCATAGCTTTGTGCACCCATGAAATATATACATTCCAATAACAAGTCCAATACAATATATTTCATGGAGGTGAATCAACTGAGACAAAATCTTCAATCCGATGAGACACTGAATCTTGAAAGTTATAAAATCTATATCCAAAATACCAAAAACATTTCAAGGAGTTTACATCTAGTGAAACCATACATAGAAAAGAATCTGGTGAGAAAATTCAGATCTGACTTAGTTTGAGGATATTATCAGGATTACAAATACGTAACATAACCATCAACGGGATTTGAAGTGCCTCAACTTCCTGACAAGTTGTTATCACCCAAAAATGTTCACCTAGCCATTTCTTACTAGGTCGATCAAAATACACCATTAGGATGAGTTTTACCATGGTAAAACCCACTTTCACCATTCGAAATAATTTAGTAAACCATTTTTCTAAATTAGATTTCATTAAAATCCAAAAACCCCATGAGAATAATTAAGTAAATAATCATTTATTTAATTTTCTCTAGAAATAATTATTAAATAATTATTTGGTGATTATTTCTTATCACTTATGACTTAATCACATTTGAGCAATTAAAAAAATCATTATTTATTTATCATTCCTTCTTTATCCCCTATTCTCCCTATGAGATAATTGTTAAATCATTATTTAATAATTATTTCAAATTCACATTTGTCTTATCCTCATAAAGTGATTAATAAATCATTTTTATTTGTTAATTAATTTAACCACTTTCTAAATAAATATATTTGACCATTTTGAATATATTTTACCTATCAAAAAATATAATAAAATATTCACAATGATTAGATTTTGATTTAGTCAATAATATTTTATTATTTTCTAAATTCTCAATCTATTCCAATATTTTGTTATAAATTGAGGGTTTTCTCTCCATTCTTCACCATGAAAATTTTCATCGTCCCCATTATCATCTAATAGCATTTGAGCTCCCACTTGAGTTCAAGCATCCTTTGTTTATTTTTTCCCATTGCATACTACATATTGAGAGAGAGAAGCACTTTACTGAAGCACAAGGTTAAGAAGGACCCATCCCACGGAGGGGGATCTATAGATCCAAGTTTATAAATTCTCTTCACAGGTGTTATATTTTCATTATTAATAAAATTGATCATTCATATTGTCCATTGGGTTGTTGCACTTATATTTATGCAGTTATACGTTTCTATTTGCATGCTATCTTTTTCTATAGGTTTTTTCTATCATTTTTGTTGTAGATTTGAAGCATAAACACAACTATATTTTGTTGTTGATCCAAGTTCTTTTGCTTAGAGATGTATTAAAGAATTACATGTATAAATTGTAGCTTAAACATGGAAATTTAATGTGCACATGAGAGAAGAGGAGAAACACATAAAGCATGAAAGAAGACAAGAAACTTGATAACAGAGTTTGTCTGACTTGGACTACGTATCTGGGCCCTTCTCAATCAATGGGGAGGCCTTAATTCATTAAGTGGCATTATAAAGAAGAGTACAAACATCAGTTACAAAAAGGATTTTATACCTCCATATTGAAAAATGGTCAAAAAATGCAGAACTCTGTCAGAGAAATGTACAACACCATTGCATTCGTGGCATCAAGAAATGCTAAAACCATATAAAATTTGTCAAAATCTGACAAAGTGAAAATTTGGTCCACCTGCAAAATAACTACCTTAAACTATGTGCGCTCTGATGAACTGAGTTTAAATAAAAAAATGGCTGGCAGAATTCACAAGGACTCCATTGGGCAGAGTGGTTACGGATCCATTTATTATGGAGAAGGTCGGGCAGTCAAACCTCGCCTCCTACTTTTTTTACATAGAAAAAAATTTATTTTTATAAGGGGGTCGGGCTGGGCCCACCTTGCGTGACCCACCCATCCCACCTACCACTGGCTCCAACGGTCGTATCCTTATTAAATGGGCAGAGTTGGTTGTTGGGTCCGCCACAAGGGCCAACCCATGATGTATGGCAATGGCCCCGCACAACAGTTTCGTGGTATGGGGGGAGGGGTCGGGGGGTAGTGACCTGCCCCTCCATAAATACATTATTGATAAGGGTTGGGGTGGCAGGGTTGGTGCCCTGCCACCCTTTTTTTTTAATTTTTTTTTTTATATATATAACCATATGCCCATTTTCGAAAATTCAGAATTTGGACCGAAGGTGTCATTTAAATGAGGCGACAATTTTGCCCGGAATCTGGCCAGAGTTGGCTGGATTTCGTCTGCTGGAAAAAGTCCAAATTGTGTCTCCTTTAATCTTGCCTAGTCAGCAAAATTGAACCCAACTTTGACTGCCTCTATCTTCCTCATCCAGACTTGGATTGGAGTGTCATTCACACCGTTGGAATCAGGGTGACGAGCACTTTGATATGATGTCAAGTTAATTGCCTTTCTGCCACTTTGAATTTTGAGCCTTTTGCATGCCTCTGGTGTCTAGAGATCCACATAGATCAATCCTCCCCATTGGGAGTTTTTGGACCGCCAAAAGCTTTATCAGTCAATTGGCAAGTGAGGGAATTGTTCCCTCACTCTTTCTTTTTCCAGCCATTTTTCCTTGCTAGGGTGCAACCCCTTGAAACCAACTTGAAGGTATTCCACATCTCCCCATCATGATGTCCTAGTTCTTATATTAAGGATGATGTCTTCAGTTAACTCATTGAGATATTCTGGTGCAAAGTCATCAACTATAGGAATTGTGCCCACCTCTTTTGTGTCCATAATCAATGGTGGCTCATACAGCTTTAATTTTTCACTATGGAGTACATTTGCATATATGTAGACAAATTGAGATGGAAGGCATTGTTTCCAATCCTCTCCAAGATGGTGAATGGACCATACCAGATTGGTCGCAGCTTCTTCCCTTCTCCCTTCATCTGGTCCTTGCTGATATGGAACCACACTTTGTCGCCCACTTGAAATTGATGGTCGACTCGATGTTTGTCATGTTGAGCCTTATATCGGGCTTGACTTTTCTCCAACTACTCTTGTACTGCTTGGTGAATCAACTAGATCGTTGAATGAACCGATGTGCTTTGTCCCTGTCATCACGTCCACTGGAGTCATCTTCCCTTCCAAACCATATCAAAAGGATCTTTTAGTAGGTAGCCAAAACATGTCTCAAATGGTGAATGATGCATAGATGAGTGCACTTCTCGATTGTAGGAATGTTGCAGATATGGAAGATGCTCATCCCACAACTTAGGATGTTTCCCACAATAGCCTCACAACAAGTGTACCACAGTGCGGTTGACAACCTCTGTCTGTCCGTCAGTTTATGGATGAAATGTTGTGCTTCTTTTCAAATTGGTTTCCATCATCTTCCACAAGCTGGTCCAAAACTCTCTGAGAAAGCGAGAGTCCCGAAATAACAAAATCGATGTGGGAAACCCAAAATGGACCCAAACAAGCTGAAATAAAAGATAAGCAGTCTGCTCTACAGTGATCTACTTTATACAAGGCATTAAAATACACATCTTACTAAAATGGTCAACGACGACATACAAATAGTCGTGACTTTTTCTAGACAAAGGCAACCCTCCTACAAAATCCATCGACACACTTTCCCATGGACAACTCAGAATAGCAAGTGGTGTGTAGATCCTGAGTTTTCTATTAGAGGGCTTTGAAACAGAACACATCACACATCCCTTTACATAATGAGTTACAATGTTCTTCATATCAGGCCAAAAACCAAATCTTTGTACATCACACAAAGTTTTTTCAACACCAAAATGACTAGATAAAAGGGAGGTGTGGGCCTCCCAGATTACATGTACCCTTTCTCTTATGGGTATGCACAATTTTCCAAGGTTATACAACAGTTTCCCTTGCAAGTGATTTTTATCCACCTATGAACCATGGGTTAGTTTTGCATAAATCTCCTTAAAGTCATCATTGTTAGCATATTGTTCAACATAACTTTCAAAAGATAATGAAGCATTATGCAAAATAACAAAAGAAAAAATAGGAGGGCAAGTGATCCGGATTTAAACAGGAACACAACAAATTACATAGATAACCATATACACAAAGATGCAGCGGAAATAATACTTCATTTCATTAATGGAAAATACTGAAACATGCTTACAATCAGAAATGGAAATATACTAGCTAGGGCAATGGTAGCTTATCTCTGAGAATAGATGTGATGGCTACATGCCTCTGAACTGTGTTAAAATGAGGCTCGAAGGCCTATTTATTGTTGAGAAACAATGAAAAACCCTTCACATTCCAAAACCTAACCCTAGGAGATGAAACGCCAAACTATGGGCCCCGTTT